>RJWJ010002242.1:0-105418 GCA_004363605.1 Indri indri
GCAAGTGGTGGATTTCCTTGCATAAACACCCACAGAGACACCCAGACACACATCCTCACATATTGCAAATTCTTTTCAAATGAGCATGGTAATGGGGTGAGGTGTACATTTTTTCTGTTACTAAGAGACAGGCTGAGAGAGTGAGAGTGCTAAGGAGAATGTCTCTCCTAGCAGAGGTGGCGGGAGGGGTTGGAATTTGGGTGACAAGGATCTGCTTGTGCTCCCTTCATTACATAGGCCGGGGACTGATAGTGATCCTTCTGGTTTCTGCCACTCCAGAGAAAACTGTCACTTTCTGAATGAGAATGAACCTTGACTGGCATAAATGAGAGCTCCATGCGGCAGCCTCGTGGATCCGGGCTTGTTTTTCCTTTTCTTCTTTCTGTTTTTCTTTTCCTTTCCATGGAATACCCATTGAAAAGCTATGGCGACTATTCCACAGTTGCAGGAAAAGCCCTGCTTAATTTTTTCGTTAAAGTCTGCTTACCTAGCAAAATAAAGTCTTTTAAGGATGACTTCCTAAATATTTATAGTGTGAGCAGGTGCCACCCGGGTTCTGTGGGAGAATGGGCTCATTCAGTTTAATTTATGATGTGACACCTGGGTGAGTGACATCCATCATCTGGGTCAGCCCTACACCCTGTTCCACAGCAGCATGTTTATGGAGTGCTTATGCCTGTAAATATTTGCTATATTTAGGCCCCCTTTCCTCCCCTAACCCCTTCTTAGCCTTCTTAAGTCCCCAAACCAGCAAAAAGCCAAACTTACGGTCTAGGAAGATTTGAACCCTAATGACCAGGCACCGGAGCTTCAGCGTGCGCCGTAGCAGCATTTGACGAGCTGGGAGGCAATTAGAGTGGGAACGCTGCCTGTTGTTATGGCATTCCTGTACGAAGGCGGTTTTGTTGGGCCTGTGTCTGGCAGGTGAGGGCTCTCGGCTGGACATGAGAGGTTTTAACAAGGGATGAGCGCAGCCCTGAGAGAAGAATGCAGAGGGATGCTTAGGAAACTCTGCTTTGCAGGGAGTGTTCTCTGGACAGGATCTCACAGGCCCTCAGACGGGGATCTGTGGATATAGGACCTGGTGGGGGCTCTGTGACCTCAGCTGGGTCAAGGTCTGTGGTGTGACCCGAGGCCCTCCCCTCTCAGCCACACCTGGACTCTGGCTGCGGAGGAGGGAGGGCCCCTCCTGACTTCCTGGCTTTAGAGCTGCACCTGCCCTGACCTAGGCATTTCAGGCTATATTTAGGCCAACTTTAGGACTCAATATTTGCCTCCGATCAGCTTGGGCACCTATTGTTTCTTCCAGGAAGGGCCAGGTCCTGGCACGGGGGCCGGAAGCGTTGCCAGCAATTTATTTTTAGAGACAGGAAAATGTCTGCTTTTTGGCAGCTGCTCTTTTTCTGGCGCATACCAGGGATGGCGTAAAAAAGTTCAGGTGAGAGATTCCAAGCCCTAAATTCATGGCCTATGACATAGGCAATGGCACCAATGGACCTCTCTAGAGAAGCCTTTGGGGAGCCTAAGATCTGTCATTAGAAGGTCTCCTGGGCAGAGCGGTGGCCCTCCTGCCACACCCTGGCAGCCGGAGTCCTCTAGTCCTCAAACCTCAGAGCCTGGACATACCATGGAGTGCATCAGCTGGTGTGAAATATTATTGTTCCTACCTCCACTCATCTCCTTGTCTACCGATCCATAATCTAGTCCAACATAGTGGGCAGAGTAAAAAAAAAAAAAAATCAGTCTACAAAATCTCATGTCCATCAATGCTTTTTAGACCCACTGACATTGTCATCATGATGGCTGCAGAAGGCAGCCAGTTTCCATGACAAGAAGTATATTATTAGACTTAGAGATTGCATCTCCAGGTTATATTGGAATTAATATTTGTCCTAACATGGTTTCTTCTTAAAGTAATACTTTTGTAGGTCCTGTGATTCTGGCTACTGACAATTTATCTGCAAGCATGTTGTAAACTGTAATGAGATATTATGCAAAGGTAAAATGGGGTGGAAATAAAGGTAAGGAATTAAATTTTAAATGTTTCCTACCTTCTTTTCTCCCCAACCTTTGAAAAAAGATTACTTTCTAATTATAAAAATAAAACACGAATATATTCCCCTTTACTGCTGATAGCCCATGATTACCTTTTGTATACATTTTTCTTCTTGCTGGAGTATATCCTTGGTTGGTTTTCTTTTGTTTTTCCTCCCTTCTCCATCAGAGAGTGGGCAATAAATTTTTCCGAGAGCTTATGTGTCTGAGCATTTATTTCAATCTCTTTCTGAGTGTTTGTTTGGCTTGTGATAGAACTCTAAGTTCAAATCTATTTTTCCTGAGCATTTTTAAGCTACTGTTCCATTATTTTCTTGAAACTGCTATGGTTGACCAGTAGTCTCCTATTGATCTGAACCTCACTCCGTTGTAGGTGATCTCTGCGTATCCTATTATACCTTTTAGGATTGTCTTTTTCACCATGATATTCTGGAGTTTTATTTTGATATCACTAAGTATGAGTTTGTTTTTAAAGTTTATCCTCCTCAGAACTGATGGGCTTTTTCAATCCAAGGGTTCTGGTCTTTCTTTAGTTCTAAGATATGGGGTGCGGAGGAAGAAACCAGAAAGGTTAGATTGATCGACATGTTACAGTGTGAGGAAGAGAGGAAAGGGACCGTGCGGCCTGAGTGGTGGGAGGAATTTTAAGGGGTAATGGAGAGAGACAGAAGAGTAAGACTTGGGGAGATTCAATGCTAGTTAAGAAAGAAAAATGTCTAAAGAAGATTTTTAAGATCTTTGGGTGTATATTGAAATGTGCTCCCCTCTTTGGTGTTTTGTGGAGAAACTAAGATATGCATTGCTGATAATTTTATTTTTTCTGTGGGACTCTTGTTCTGTGATTTGATGTTGAGACTGAAGCACACAAGACTGCCTTGGGTTAATATGAGTTCTATAAGCGATTGTTGTTATTTTCAATAATTAAGCAAATATCTTTCTCTCTTTGCCTCTTTCTCCTTATACCTTCCCCCACCTATTCAGGCCACAGTTCCTTCTTATTTTATATAATGAGAACATGGAATTCAATACTCTGAAGTCCTGCCATTTCTCTATAACTCTTATTCTTTCTATCTTACTCATCTGTCATCTACCTACCTTAATATTCTCTTTTATGGCTAATAGCTTATAAGGAGCATAGACACATAGTTTGTTCACTCATTTGGTAATCTAATATGTTACCAGATGAGTTGTCATGAAGAGGCTACAGATTTGAACAGAAAAGACAACACAGTGACTAAATTACTCCAGGCCAAGGGATTCATTCCATAGATTTTCTAGGTCTATCCATTGGAGTTGATGTGTGGCACAGTGGGGCAAGATTTGAGAAAAGCTCACAAATGAACTGATGTTCAACCAACAATAATAGCATTTCTGGGTAAATGAAGGCAGAAGATGCAAACAAAATCATGTTATGTCTTTTCGCGCTCTTCTTGAGACAAGATCATTCATTGTATTGGTTTTTATTTTATCATGTACGTGTATTACCTTTTAAAAAATACTAAAAACAGTTAAGCTTTTAAAAGTATAAGGAATAGAGGAATAATCATTGAGGGTCCCAATTCTCCCAGGAGATTTGAATTGCATGAGAGGTTTTTCTTCTGTGCCTAATATCCACGTTGAAGTGTTTGATGTGATGAGACAGTAAACATATGTTGCCTGTATAATCTGAATTACTCACTCTCCTGATTAAATGGTTGTTAGGGATTGAGTCGTTGCAGCCCAACACCCCTGACAAATACTGAGCACCTAGTTGTTAGATCCTGCTAGTCTTGCTGGAATTTGAGACATGCATAGCTTCTGCCTAAGTAGGAATTCAGTATGTCACGTTAATACAGTTTGGTGTTTAATGTGGCACTTTTCAGATGACTCCATACATAATGATCAGACTTTGGTAGGTGGGTGCCTGATGGTCTTGGGTAGGGCCAAGATGGGAATGAACTCTGAAGTACTGAAAAGCTGTCAAGGTCAAGATCTGCTGACCTCCCTGGAAGCTTTCTATTCTTCACTGAGGAGTATCTTCTATAGATTCTCTAGGTCCACCCATTGGAGGTGTTGTGTGACCTACAGGAGGGAGATTTGGGAAACGCTCAACGTGGAACAGATATTTAACCAGCACTGGCATCTCTAAGCAAATGAAGGCAGGCGATGCAAACAAAATTAAGTTCAGGAGTCCACTGACAATGGAGGACAGCCAGATGATAACAGTTCACGGGGATCCTCAAGGGAGTTGGATATTTCTTCACGTTGCCATCAGCATTTTTCTTTTCTGGAATGCAAGGTTTCCTCCACTTTGTGTGTAACCAGTGCTCCACCCATCCCAAGAGAGAGAGAAATGCCTTCCAAATTGTAGACATCTCTTCCCTTCTGCAAAGAAATGTGACAGTGTGAGGTTTTCAAAATGGCATTTTGCCAAAAAAGAACCATACGTTTGCTTTATAATTTCAGGATGCTGTATTTTTCATTTTTGGTTAATCTATAATTAATTGTGGCTCCTAACTTTCCCACATTCCCCTTTGTCTTCTCTTCAACCTTTATGGTAAGCAATTCATGCTCTACACATTTGTATGGAAATATCCTTCTGGCATTCAGTGCCCAAGGAAAAATCCATTTTTAAGGAGAAGGAATCTGAAATAATAACCACCCCTTGTTTTTAAAATTTAGGTTTTCATAAAACAGCATTTGTAAAAGCAGGCCCACCTCTAGAGAACATGTGACAAGTATCTAGCAGATGTCATTACTGCAAAGTACTCCCCTCGAAACCCTTAGATTTTCACTTCCTCTGGAATTGCTGCTTTGATGGAAGAACCCACCATGGTGACACATACGCTCTGCTTCTCAAAGTGTGGTCTGCAAGGCTCTGCCAGATGGTCTCTTTCAGAGTAAATTCTTTCAATATGATAATGTTTACATTTGTGTTTCTGGCATGAATTAATAATTTTCTCATGATATTTAATAAAAAACAGATTACTTCATTTCTATCTCATAAAGCCTTGTACCTTTCTTCCCATTCTGTCGGAGGAGGGTTGTTTTTTCTTGTTGGTGAGGTAGCAGCAAGCGTGGGCAGGATCATTGAGCAGCAGCTGAAAGGATGTGCAGCCTAGAAAGACTTGAGAGCCACTCCTCTCCACAAAGGTCAGGTTTACAGTGCATCAGAAAGGGCCAGTTTGTCAAGGTAACCTGTGACTAGGGCTCCAACATAAATAACCTCTTTTAAGCTTCACGGTTTACCTCCTAGCTCTAATATTACGGAATTTGGTGACTGAGTCTAGACTCTCTGGCCATATTTATCATGTTTTTTTTTTTTAGAGGCTTATCATGTTACTTTCTAAGCCTTCATTTTTCCAGAATCCTTGTTTTATAATTTTGGCCACAGCAGAGGGGGAGGGGGAGGGTGACTTTCTACCCCTTGACCCCTTTTTTGTGCTCCTCTGGACTCTTGTGCTTAGGAGAAGTGGTACTAAATTTTATGAGTGTAACAGAAGTAAGGGCCTGAAAAACGACAAAATGTACTAGAAGTTGTCTCTTTCACCACCCTCCCCCCATCTTTTTAGGAATTAAAACCTGAATTCCTGCCTGAGGCCAGTGATCAGAGGGGCAGAGGAGCGTCCTTTGTTTTTTGTATCACAGGAGATGGCTCAACAGAATTGTCCGGGCAGAGGTCACGAGATTGTCTTCACCAGAGATGCTACAGTTACACAGCAATAGCTCAAAGCTGAAAACTCTCTTTAAAAGCTCTGTATTTCTGCTTATAGATAGGATGGTGGTACTTTAAGATGAGAATCTACCATCCTCCTCATTTGCCAGCAAATTAATAAACTTCTCTTTCCTTCTCCACCACGTGTCCTCATTCTTCTGATGCGGTCTTGGGACAAGTGTCAAACTTTTGGTAACAGAATTTGGTGTTGCAGGTTGGGACCATCAACGCCCTGGTGGAATGGCATGCCACGACTGCTGGTGTCACTGGAAAAGGTGGGGAGCAGCCCCAGGTCAAGCTGTGGGTCTTTGCCAGTAGGAACAATGTCTTTGTGAGGCAAGAGAGCAAGGGGTTGCACCAGAAGCTGCTGGAGACTGTTTAGCTCCAGGGAACTCCTGTCTCCCCACCATCCTGAACTAGGCGCAGCTCCCTGCAACCTGAACTAAGTTGGGGAAAAGGAAATGGATTTGTCATGAAGTGTCATGATGCTTTGGCCATTTTGGTAAGTTCTCTGATGTGCAAACTGAGACCCTTGTCTCCACCCATTTGGGGAAGGTTTTTCAAACCTTCCAGCCCTGTGGCAGGGCATTTTGTTTGGAGGCACTATTTAGGGGTGGAAGTCATGGTTGGGTGGAACTAGGGAACCAGGGGAATTCATTTCCTTTTGGATTAGGAGATGTTGGTTCTTGGTTGAGAATTTCGTTCTTATTTGTCTGATTCCCATTCATTTGGCAAGGCCTTGGCATTAAGATGATTTGCATTGGGAATTCCCTATATTGTCTACTTGCCATGTTGTGTTCATTGTTGTTGTTTGTCAACAAGTGAGGCTTTGTTTATATTTCATCTGAAAGCCCCTCGGGGAGAATCTTGGCTGAATGGCCGACTTATAGCTATAAGTCTATGTCTAAAATAGAATGGTGTTATTGTAATCCAATGTACATGCTGGAGTAAGAGGAGAAGTGGCCATTGAATGGAACCTTAAATTATTATACTATCTTACAATTGGAATTATTTTACCAAAGGACAGGTAAATGGGATGAGATCCCATATGTACAGTCTTTCATGCACTTGCATAATAAAGAGGCTGCAAGGCTATGTGACAAAATTGGGGAGGGATTAACCAGATTGGATCTCATGAACTTGCTCCCCCACTGCCATTTCCTCACCTGCAGGGAAAGGCACCACGGGCTTGACAGCACTTGAGCTTGCACTACTGGGGCCCCCGATACAGTGGGCCATGGAGCACACTAACAGGAGCAGCTTTCCCACCACTGGAGGTACACAGCCAGCTCAGGAAGTGGCTCCACGTGGAACCAGGTATGGGGCAACTGCTGCTGCCACCATCTGCCACTGCAGCCCCCATCTTGGCGCCATGAGAGGGGCCAGGGAGGGTGCAACTGGGATGGATTCTTCAGTCTCACAACTACTAGGTTATTACTTGGGAGTGGGACTGGTCTCTCCTTCTAAAACCCAGCAGGGAACTCAATTCAGCCAGAGGGTACCCATAGCTGGGGCAGGGCAATTTCCATTATGGCAATATCAGATAGGGGGCTTGAATGCAAGATCAGCCAGCAGGGTATTATTGGACTTATACAAAATGGGATCCTAATGCAGATGATCCTTCTGAATTTTTGGAATGCCTGTATCGGGCTTATCAGAAATATACAGATGTGGACCCTGAGGCCCCTGAAAACATGTGCATGGTTAATGTGAATTTTATAGGGCAGAGTGCTCCAGATATAAGGAGAAAGCTACAGCGAGTGGAAGGGACAATTGGCATGAATCCCTCACAGCTTGTTGATATCACCTTTAGAGTATTATGTATAACACTAGGGAAGAACAGAAACTGAAACCTATGTGTGTTCTGTTAGCTGCACCAACCAAGGGTCCTTTGGAAAGGAAAGTCATAAGGAAAGGGCAAAAAAATCACCTCGGGTTGAAGTACAATCGGTGTGCTTTTTGTAAAAAGGAAGGACATTGGAAAGAACATTGTCCAAAATTGGAAAGGGCTCCAGGTAACAAGAGCCGCCCCCCCTACCCCCAAGAAAAGCAAATGGTTTTTCGAGTCCAGGACTCAGATGATGAAGGAGGGAGCCCAGGGCCCCATACCTCACTAGTGGCTCCAATCCAAATATCTCCACAGAAGCCCAGGGTACGATTGACAGAGGGGACTTGATTAGCATCAAGCCAGGTGGGCAGAAGTGGTCCGGGGCCTCTCCACCCTGACCACCCCCCCCCCTGCCCCCAGCACCAGCTGTGCATGGCACTTCATGAGCCAGACAGGGGGAGGGCACTGGGCAGCAGTGCCTGAGCAACTTGGCACTGTGGGCCCAAGAGACAGGCCCTGGGGAGCTGCTGCCAGAGCTGGTGCTGCTCCACCATTGACTCTGGTGACCCCGATATTTTCAGTGGACCTGGGCAAGCAGTTGGAGTGCCAGGAGCTGTTCCAGAGGTGGCAGAAACTCACCTCCGAGGGCACTGCCAAGCTCCTGCTGGCTTTGAATACCAGGGCCTGGTGAAGCACACAGGAGGTTGCCACTACAGAGCAGTTTGTTTTGACATTTGGGCCTTGGCAGACTTGCACATTGTCAACTGCGGCTGCAGCATTTGCAAGAAGAAGCAAGTTCTATTCCTTCTGAGGTCTACCAAAAAGTGAGTAAGGCCATATAGGCCAACAGGACCCTGGGATGTGCAGAAAGAATTTAAATCCCCCATTCCAATAAGTATAGATCAGTGCAGGATCTATTTCCATTAATAATATTGTACAAGTGACTATGAATGGTACTCAGTCTCATCTGAATGGCAGGATGCTGAGGCTAGGATGACCTCACAGCACTGCTGGATTGTGTTGCCGCGGGGGTTTAAAAACTCTACTGCTCTGTTTAGTGAGAGTTTGGCAAGAGACTTGCGAAACCTGCAATTGGATTAAGGGATTCTGTTACAATATGTAGATGATTTACTTATAGCCGGCCCTGATTATGATCATTGTCTCACAAATACAGTGGCTGTGCTAAATTATCTGGCTTTGTGTGGCTATAAAGTATCACCCAAAAAGGCACAGATTTGCAAATAGTAGGTTACTTATTTGGGATTCCAAATTAGCAAGGGAACCCATGGCCTAATGTTAGACTGGAAACAAGTCATCTTGAATCATAAGGTGCCCCAAAATAAAAGGCAACTCCGTGGTTCCTAGGAATGGCAGGGTTCTGTCGCATCTGGATCCCAAACTTTGGACTAATAGCAAAGCCCTCATATGAGGCCCTAAAAGGAACAGATGTGTAACCCCTGATCTGTACCACAGACTGTCAAAATGCCTTTGAAAAACTAAAGCAGAGCCTTATGACTGCCCCTGCTTTGGGGTTGCCTGACTCACAGAAAGAATTTAAATTATATGTTCATGGTAAACAAGAAATGAGCTTTGGAGTCTTAGTACAGATGTTGGAAGACATCCCACGGCCAGTGGCATACTTGTCAAAGTCACCGGACAATATTGTGAGAGGATGGCCTCCTTGCCTCCAGCCAACAGCAGCTACTTGTGAGTTGTTATTAAAGATTGTGTCTACTCTCAATCCTGCCACCCTGTTACCAGCTGAAGAAAATGAGCCTTTGTAGTGTGACTGTTTAGAGGTTCTGGAGGCTGTCTATTTTAGCAGGATGGATCTGTCGGATCGGCCGATGCCAGAGCCAGATTGGGATATTTTCACTAGGAGCAGCTTTATGGACAATGGAAAATAAAGGGCTGGATACGGGGTGGTCAGGGAATGACGGTTACTGGAAACGATGGCACTGCTGCCTGGGGCCTCAGCCCAGAAAGCTGAGCTGATTGCTTTGCCCAGAGCTCTTCAGTTATCCAGAGGAAAAAAAATAAACATTTATATGGACTCTAAATATGCTTTTATGATTGTGCATGCTCATGGTGCCATTTGGAAGGAAAGGGAGCTCCTGACTTCAGGAAATAAGGATATTAACTATGCTAATGAAATAACGGCACTGATATGGGCCATGGCTGAGCCCAAGTGGGTGGCCATCATGAACTATCCCGGTCAAGAAAAAAGGGAGACATTTATGTTGCAAAAAGAGATCAGGCCACTGGCAGAGCTGCTAAGAAGGCTGCTGAAGGAGATCTGTTCCTCAGGGCATGGCTAGATCTACCCTGGCTAGATTAGCTCAATACAAACCCCCTTTAAAGCTAAAGACTGGGGCTCTGAAATTTGGGATGGCATAGTTAGTGGAGGCAGAATTCTCATGGACTCATTCTCCTCCCTGAAGCCTTGGTCCAGCCTCTTATGAGGCAGCTACATGAATGCACATATTTTGGGTGTGATGCCTTAATGGATTTGGCAGGACCTCATTTAAGAGGATCCCATTTGCAACAAACTATGTGCTCAAAACAATCCAAAGACAGAAAAGCAACTTGCTGCACAGGGAACCCAACACGTGGGGATGCACCCTTTTGATGATTGGCAAATTGAGTTCATTCAGATACCTAAACTTGTATTAGTAGATACCTTTTCAGGCTGGGTGGAGGCTTATCCTATCCAAATGGAGAGAGCATCTGAAGTTACCAGAATCCTTCTGAAGGAACTCATTCCAAGGTATGGGCTCCCTTCCTCCAAACAGAGTAACTCAGTAAGTAAGCAAAGCCCTACATCTAGAACAGAAATTGCAGGAAACCCATCTAAAGTGGGATAGGGAGTTGCCACTTGCCCTCCTCCAGCTAAGGGCTTAGAAGCAGGCTAAGTTAAGCCCCTATGCAATAGTTTATGGGAGACCCTTCTGGCCACCTGAGGTAAGTATGGTAATATAACCATGAGTAAAGAAAGCAGAGTAAAGCAATATGCCAAACAAGTGGGTCAGGTGCTAACCCTTATGTATGAGTTTGCCTCTTTCAGGTCTTTGCCCCAGTTGGAGACACACCCCCCTTTTAAATCAGGAGACCAGGTGTTGCTTAAGGCCTGGAAAGAACAAGGACCTGAGCCACCACTGGCAGAGAAGAGGAAGGGACCCTATGAAGTGCCTTTAACAAGTCACACCTAGCTGAAATTGTCAGGAGTAAAACCTTGGGTCCAACCTACCAGAGTATAGAGGTGTCCCATGGAGGAAGAGGACCCAAACCTCCAGTGGATGGGATGGCCTTTGGGCAATCTAAAATATTTTGTTTAAGAAGGAAAAATGAAAATGCTGATATTCTTTTTGCTATTCTTTGTTTGGTTATTTGTTCTGTCTATAGGATGGAGAGACAACTCCTTAGTGAGGATTTCCTCTTTTGCTGATCTGTGTCACTGCTGGGTTTGTCATATACCTGTATATAATTTACCTTCCTCCACTCTGAATTTGCAGAAGCCGGTCTCTCGGATCACCTACAGGATGTGACTAATAGCTCTGTACTCAGAGGTCCCATGTTTCTTTCTTGCCCAGCCCCGTATCAGACGTTATGTACCAGGCAACAGTAAGGACCCTCAGTCCTACTGGTGTCTTAGATATCAAGCAGGGTAAAATCTCTCTTATCAGGTAATCCTCCATTTTGCCTTGTCAATCCTCATAGTTGTAGCTGTTGCTTATGCCCTTTTTCACCTGGTAATCTGTTGCATTCTTTTTTTTTTTTTTTTTCCTTTGGTAAATCTGCCAAAGCTTTGCTTGGCAATGGCATACATAAGTACAAACCTTCCATTTAAAACATCACTCCCCAGTTCAGCAGGAAGTAGCTCCATGACTACATTGCCCCTCCTCCCAGAGATATGGAAGGGTAAAATTGACAGTGGAGAATATGTAATAGAAGTAAGGGTCTGAAAAATGGCAAAATGTATTACAAGTTGTCTCTTTAACCCCCACCCTGACTCTTTTTGGGAATTAATGCCTACATTCCTGCCCGAGGCCAGTGATCAGAGGGGCAGGGCAGCGTCCTTTGTTCTTTGTACCATAGGAGATGGCTCAACAGAATTGTCTGGGCAGAAGTCATGAAATTGTCTCCACCAGAGATGCTACAGCTAAACAGCAATAGCCTAAAGCTGAAAACTCTCTTTAAAGGTTCTATATTTCTGCTTATAAATAGGATGGTGGCACTTTAAGATGAGAGTCTACCTCATTTGCTGGCAAATTAATAAACTTCTCTTTCTGTTTCCTCAAACCACTTGTCTTCATTCCTCTGATGTGACCTCGGGGACAAGTGCCAAACTTTTGGTAACACATGCAGCCTCTGTTTCCTGCAGATGTCTTTGGCTAACAGAAACTGGGTCCTGGCAGACGGCAATGGCAGACGGTATGAAGACAAACAGCCTGCACTTCAAAGGATGAGTTTGTACCAAAAAGATATGGAAAATTGGTTTGGAGTGTGGCTGGCAATTATAATGCCAGCAGTTTTCTCTTCTTCGACAGAATGTGAAGCAGGGAATGGGAAAAGGTTAGATTTCCTGATAGAGAAGGGAAGATTTGGCATCTTTTGGCAAGAGCTAGGTATGCATGAACTTTATTTTATTCACTACCAAACTTAATACAAGGGTAGACCTTTCTCCTTGTTGCCAGCTTCTCACCACTGGCTCATTGTTTAACCTCTTGGAATCGGGTTTCCACTCCCACCCTACCATTGACACTGCATCCTTAAAGATCACCAAGGACCATCAAATTGGTAAAGGCTATGAGATTCAGCCTCACCCTATTCATCCTTCTGTATGACTTCATATAAAAGTCTCTCTATCCTTGGATTCCCTAACAATGTCATGGTTGCCTATGACTTCTTCTCTGATTGTTTTTTCTCATCATGCTGTGTTGCCTCCGCCTCCTCCATTAAAGCTCCATTAAAGCTGGCATCTCCCAAGGTTCTGTCTTTGGTGCCTTTGCTGTTGTTGTGCTGCTGTTGCTTCCATGGCGTTCCCACCCTCTCTGTTGTCTTCAAATATCACCTTTGTGTCTACAAGTCTGACGATGAACTTTCTTCTGAGCTCTGGAATACATTTTCACAATCTTTTCTACACAAGTGTGTCCTATTCAGACAGAAAACTACTGTGATACACCTGGTGAGTATGCTAAGAACCTGCACCAGGATGTTAAGAATGGAAAAGACAGGGTAGAGTCACAAAACATTAGACAGATAAAATAAGCAGAGATCTGTGATGGATTAGCTCCCCAAAGAGAAGGAGGAAGAAAAAGGAGGAGAGATAGCAGGTGACAAAGCTGACCCCAAGTTTTGCAGCTTAGGTAACTTGTAGGATTGCATCTTAGGTAACTTGGAGGATGGATGTGCCTTTATTGGAGCTAAGACATACATGGTAAGGGGCAGGTATTTGGGAGAAGATGATGAGTTCAGTTTAGGACATTTTGAACACACCTCATCTCTCTGCCTTTTTTGCTTTTTGTGTCTTTCTTTTTTTCTTAGTTCGTTTTGTGCTGCTATAACAGACCACCTGAGACTGGGTCATTTATCATGAATCTGCTTGGCTCTGGAGGCTGGGAAGTCCAAGATCAAGGGGCCAACATCTTGTGAGGGCCGCCTTGCTGCATCATCCTGTGGCAGAAGGTGGAAGGGCAAAAGAGCATGTGAGAGAGAGAGAGACAGGGAAGAGGGCTGAACTCATCCTTTTATAAGGAGCCCACTCCCATGATAACAAAACCACTCCTGTGATAGAAGTATTAATCCATTCTGAGGGCAGAGCTCTCATGATCTAATCACCTCTTAGAGGTGCTACCTCTCAACACTGTTGCGTTAGAGATCAAGTTTCCAACACACAAACTTTGGGGCATGCATTCAAACCATAGCACTTTCTTAATGCTGCTAGAATTATCTTCCTAAAACACAGGTCCAATCATGCTGTTCTCCTCAAAATTTTTTGTTAGCTTTTACTAACTACAGAGTAGTTTAGGCGTTCAGTCTCTTTCACAGGAACTGGAAGCCCTGCACAAGCTGGCTTTGTTTGGTTTTATTGTAATCTTCTAGCACAACAGAATCCACCAAGCAATTTCTCACCTTCTTGCCTTTGCTCAAGCTGTTCTCTCAATCTGGAATGCCCTCCCCACTTTTTTCCGTCTACGAAAATCCCACTCATTCTTTAGATTGCAATTTGCATGCTACGTTCTCCGTAAAGCCTCTTCCCACTCCTGTTAGAATCCGTAGCTCTTTATTCAATATTTCCACAGCAATTTATGTGTATTTGTCTTACTATGATAGATAATACATTTGCTCAGACACGCATTTCTTCTACTGGTTGGTAAACTCCTAACAGCTAGGAAATGTATCTTAATTATCTCCATTCTTTATCAGCTGCTAGCACATGACTTTCCACGTATTTGTTGCTCATTAAATAATAAATGGAAAAGAGAGGAAGGTATTGATCATGGTTAGAGTGGAAGGGGAGTCTGGGAGAGAGAAGAGGTTGGTTGGGTAGGCTTGGACTTGCTTTAGGTTATGTTCAGCTTGGATGGAAACTTGAGGTTGTGAAGAACAGGGATGGAGAATAATGAGGGAGGCAATGGATTATGAGTCACGTGAGGGGCTCATATCTAAACACAGCATCCTGTGGCACAGAATCATGCGTGTACATATTTAGCCTCTTATCCACAGGCAGACAAGCCAAATTGTAATGTCCTTCAGCAGGAAATTATTATTCTGCCCATTTAAAAAGATACATGGCCTCTTTGTGTAACTAAGAATCCTGCATATTTAGCTATGGCTGCTGCTATATCTATTGTCTGATGCCATAAAGAGATGGGACCTTGACTGATAGGATGGTGGTGACCCGCTGTCCTGCCCATTTATTTAATCGTAGAAAAGATGGGCAAGGGGATATTCTGATTAATGAGATTTCTTTGACCCCTAATTATTCTTTTCATATGTTAGACTCTTTCATCAACCTGTTTTTATTTTCGCAGTACAAAGGAAAAATGAAAATATTGTCTTTTAATATGAATCCCAAAATAGTAAAATTGGTGACCTTCCTTCTGGATGTTCACACACAAACATATTTATTATGTTTCTGTCTTTATTATGTATGCATTCTATGCATTCTTTATATACACATTCTATGTATCTATGTGCCCATCCATCAGTCCATGTTTATTCCAATCTTCATTGGTAAAAGGACGGCTAGTTGAGTGTTAGAGATGGAAAGAAAGAGAGAAAACCCATATCTGGGCTATTTTAATTTTGAATTAGCCGTTTTCCCTGAGGGTAGCTCCAGGTTCCTGAGGGAGCTATATGCACAGAGAAATGCCAGACAAATTTAACCTTTTCATTCCTAGCTGGAGCGTGGCCCCCGACCCCTTCGTTGGACCCCCGTTCATGGTGACTTGGGGCCGGAGAGCCACCAGGGTGCCCTTTGCTGGGGCACAAGCTGGCCCCAGAGGCCTGGCTGGTGGCTCCGCCCCTCGCCCCCTTCCGGCTCTCACGTGACTTTCCCGCGCCAAGGAGGCTCTCGGAGGTGGGAGGCGGCCCCGGTGTCTGTCAAGTGGCTTCCTAAGGGAGTCCTGGACGAGCTGCATCCCAGCAGAGAAACCAAAAAGCGCGAGAAGAGAGGACGCTAAAGAGACAGACCCCGCCCCACAGGCGAGAGGGCCTTTACCTGCTGCTGAAGTGCCCGCTCTTCCTTCGCGCCATCAGTCCTCGGGAGCGGGGGAGAGGGGAAGAGCTTCAGCCGTAGCCGACATTGGTCCAGAGAGCGAAAGTGACGGCAACATTCACCAAATAGATCATTTCACTGGACCCCGTCGTTTCCCGCCTCACACACTCACCTTCTCAGCCAGCCTTTGTTGCGGCAACCAGCTGTGGTCAGGTGTGCTCGACAGCACCTCACCTGGGCTTCACCAAGTAGCTCCAGCTGTCTGCCTGCCCAGGGCTGCTTTGCCACCTCGGTCTTCAGTATATTCTTTCGTTACGCTAAAACTAAAATGTCTGTCATCGTATCTGTTAAAAGAAACCGTTGACTCTACTACAGAGCACAGCTGAAAGCTCAGTGGTAGCAACTGCCCAGTTACCGGAGGAGGCTGGAAGCAGTCAGAGGAGGCCTGCGGAGGTGACAGTGGGCAGGACAAAGTCTCTCCATTCCACCTGGCTCATCCCTAATTCATCTAACCAGATTCAGTATCCGCGGTGTGGTAAAATACATTTAAGCCACCTTCAAGCTGACTGCGGGCAATCTAAACATGGTGATTTAGCTTTAATTAGGAGAGAAAAACTCTAGACCTCCCAAACTCTGAAGTGGGCAGAAAAATATTTTTAGTCTTTCTTTTTTTTTCCTTTATTGAGCCCGCTGTGGCTTGAAAATGTTGAGGTGCCATTTTTGCTGTAACTGCCTTGCAATCGCTTCTGCTTCAGAAGGCTTTTTCTTGTTTAGAAAGAGTAATAGAATCACAGATTATTATATGTTGTCTGTTAGGGTGGGAAGGGGTCTTAGAGATCATTTAGTTCAGCCTCTCTTTTTATAAGATCCTTAATGGTATGTCATAATCACAACCCTGATTTGTGTCTGAGCCATGCTGCAAACTCAGGCAGTCTCAGACTCCATGGTAATGTCCCTCGTGGTTGAAAAACATTTCATATGTGATCCAGATTTTCTCACTAAACATGGTAGAAAACTACCTGTAGGGACTGGTGTAGGGGAAATTGCTTTTGAAGTGTGAATTAAGGTAGCTTTTCTGCTCCAAGTTGATAATTCTTCTGAAAACCAAGAACTAATAAACTAATACTTAACTGTAACCAAAAAGAAATTTCAAGGGGACACAGCGATTTGTTTTCCTTTTCCCTTTTACAGCTCCTATCTAAGTGAGCAGGATTTGTATTTTTCTGTTTTACAGATCCAATTACAAAGAAAAAAATATGGAGCTCTACTACCTCATGAAGAAGAGATCTGGATTAATACCTGAGACCATTCAGACCTTGGACAGGGGTCTTTTCATCCCCAGGAGTTACCATACTGCACTGAGCCCCGCCTGTGTATGGGCATTTCCTGGTTAGTAAATGGTAGTCATTCACAAAATAAGCCCCATTTTGTGCGGGACGCTTCTTCTCTTCTGAGGGAGTGATGTAAGAAAGAATGTAGGCTATCTTGAATATCCTGAACCTCCAAGGGTACCTTTTTACCTTGTGATTTTGCTCACAGTTTTAAGGTGCTGCTGGGAAGGAGTTCAGTTCTGCATTCTCTGTCTTCTGGAAGCTCGGATGAAATCACTTAGCGGCTATCCCCTTCCTTCCCTCCCTGCCCTCTTGCATGCGCTGAGCTGCCCTCTGCTGTTGTTTCTTCCTCCCGACCAGGGTGGAAGCACTCAGGCAGCTAATGAGATGTGTCTTCTCCTTCAAATTGTTCACAAGCCCCACATGACCTTTGGCAGGCAAGAGTTCTAATGCGATGCTTCTGTGGGGAAGAGATACATGTGCTCAGCTAGTCTCGATATTTCTCCTTGTTCCCCTGTGACCAGCACTGCGGCTCTGTTAAATGGTCAAGCATAGTTTGTTGGTGACCACCAAATGATCAACCAGTAGTGTTTTCAATCATAGAAAACATGGCCTTGAGTCTTAGCTTAAAATGTATTTATGTAGCATGATAGTAGGAGAAATGTCTATGATCTTGGATTCAAATTCACTCAATGGCCACACGACTGGTTTGGAGATGCCCAGGTCCACATGCAGTGTTTTCTAGATAAGCCGAGGTGGGAGGGGATATGGTCTGCTCTGTAGTGATGGCTCTGTTCCCACAGAATTTCCCAAAGTCATAGGAAGCTCATTTCAGGGGAAATGATTACCAACTAATGATTATTTTCTTTATATTATTGGCTATTATCAACCACAGGGAAAATGTGAGGTAGTTGTGGAGTTTAAGAAAAAAAAAATGTGTATACAAAATGACAAGCCACTCCATCTTGTAGTGCTAGCGAAAATCAAAGAAGTCTGGGTTGTTTCAATATTTTCAATAAATACCAGCCACCCCAAAACAAAATGGTATCTGAATCAAATAAAGAATTTGATTCAATCATATAAAAAATAGCTAGTGGATGAAAAAATGGAGAAAATAGTGTCTGATTAGTGACTGGTCGTTTTCAAAGTGGCTTCTACATTATCTCATTTTTTAAAAAATAAAATTGATCTTTTTAAATGTTAGTGGTTCACAATTTCTTGAAATAAGCAAAGGACATAATATTTATAAGCATGCAAATTACAAACCAGGCAAAACATTCTCTTCTGCCACTTTATATATTTTTATCAACCATCACGGATTCATGGGAAGGTCTCAAATGGATAAAACTTTAAGGGATTTAAAAAATTGTTTTAACTTATCAGTGTGCTTTCATCTCTCTCTCTCTTTTTTTTTTTTGGTCTTAGTTTCTTTCTCTGGTATCTTCTCTTTAATGGTGAAGTATTAGTACTTGCATTTGGACAGATTATTAGTTGGCAAAACATACAATTTTTCCCCTAATTAAAACCTTATAATTGCCCAACTTCATTAAGATAAATGGAATTATTCATCTGTTCCCCCCGCCCCCACTCCCTCCACTTTGGCTATGGGGCCAATAAAATGATGTTTAGCAGGATAGGTAGGGTATGGCTGGTGAACACTTTTAAATGTCACTAAATAATTTCAGGAAGAAGCCAGCCTGTGACTGTCCTGAGTGACGGATATGCTCTCAACCTTAATGGCCATGAATTACTTAAATAATAACAGTTTGCATTGTAACCATCGCTGTTCAAAACCTGTATTTTGTAACAGTTATAAGAATGGACATTTCCATAATCTGATTAAAATACACTGAAAAGTGAAAAAACAGAACAAAGCAAGACAGACAAAACCCTGAGACTAACAGGTAGTCAAGGATGGCAACCAAGAAAGAAAAAGAAACAAGAGTATAGCCAACCTTTTTTTTTTTTTAATTAGAGTATATTATACTTTCAAACTGGATACACTAGAAATTGGCAATGCAACATAAGATGCAAAGGAATATACCAGTTACTGTCAAAATGACCCTGTACAGCCTTGTAATGCAAAAAGCTTTATACAATACAAATTTTCAGTAATGTACACAAACCTTGACAGTATGATCATCCGAATGAACATGAGGAGTTAAAAAAAGGATAGAAGAAAGAAAGTGCTGAGAACCCTAACTGCATTACTATATGGAAAAATAAGCTAGCTTTCATTGAAGAATGCATAGTGACAACAGAAGTGACGTTAGTTGGTAGATGACTTTCTCAAAGATGTTAGTGTTTTACACGGAAAGGATATCTATGGAATACATCCTTCCCTGAGTATCAAACTGCAAACCAAATTCGAGGGTATGTATTATCTAGGTGGAATCTGGAAAATGCTGTAGATTTTTTCTTTATTAATAACAATAATAATATAAAAAGTCAAACAAACTCCAAACACACCTTTCTCACTCAGAAAACTTTTATAATTTACCAGAAAGATTGATGACTCTTTCCAAAGTGCTAAAAAAGTTGCCCAATTATATTAAGCATTACTAAGTCATTCAAATACAAGTTCAGTGGCAAGCAGTGAAATGCATGGCATTTGAGCAGTAAACGTCTCCTTCCTTCACCCCTCTGCTCTTCAAAGTCTCAACCCCAGGACCCCCTATTGCACAAGTGGCATGCTGTGAAAGCTATAGTCCTCATTGTCAGGGCCACCCTTTCAGGTTTTTAACCTGCTGGTGCTTAAGTGTGATTCACCTTTTTCGACCAGCCTCTGTGAGATCACCATGGCCGTCTTTCCTGTCATCACTGAACTTGTAATTTTGAAAACATATTATTAGCCAAATGGCACATTCTCCATTATATGGGGATAAAGACATGACTTTCAAAAAAAACCCAACCCACCCATAAGTTCAGTATTCTTGGAGTGTATTGTCCATAACCATCTATGTAGTGTCTTTTACTGAGACATTGCCATGGCGAGGTTGAACAATGCTTCAAACCCAGCCAAGAGCAAAGGTCTCTGCTGGAGGATGACTGAGGGTGTGGGAGCTTCCTGCCCTGGCCAGTTCGGCCTCCCGGCCCCTGTGGACATCTCCTTAGTGTAAACAGGTTTGCCAGGGCACCGAGCAGGCTCCCCATCCATGGCTGGGTGCCTGGGGAAGGGAGGTGGAGCACCCCTGCTTGGTCTGGGGGGAGAAGGGCGGGAATGGAGGGGAGGAGGGACTGTGGTATAGAAAGACAGTACGGTTTTCTGGCTTCCTGTAGAATCATATTAACATCCAGGGGCCTTTCAGTGAAGCAAACTGACTAGAGGAAGAAAATTAGGGATGTTTTATTTTCCCCTGGTGAAACAGATATAAAAAAAAAATTCCAACTCTAGGATAACACATGATGGAAAACAGCAACACAGTAAGAAAGTGTTCCTCTTGTACACCAGTTCTTCAATAGATAAATAATATATAAACTTTTATATTCCAAACTTCCCATTATTATACAAAGCACATTCCTTCCTGCTCTTTCAGCCTGTTTCATACTGGAAATTCTGTTGTCTTAAAAATACAAGCAATGAACATATTCAGCCAAAGATTTTTTCCTTTTTTCTTTTTAAATCACCCATTACTTTTTAAGATTAGCAAAGGACTATGCAACCAATCCACACCTGCTTCCTGCTGCAATAAAGTGCTGCACATAAATTGCCATTTTAATGACCACAAAATAAGAGCTTTAAATAAGTATAAAGTTAGCCTCCTAGCAGGTTACATCTACCAGGCGTTAACAAAATGGAATACAGAATTACTAATAACATGGAGGATATCGCTATAGCCAGAGGATCTGCAAACACAATGGAAACTTCTCAGGGGCATAAACTGAACCATAGGACTAAACAGCACCTTTTTGTTGTGTCATTATATGTCAAAGAGGATGTGGCTAAATTTTCAAACATACAGTCTACTCATTCCATAAAAAAGGTACATTTTCTTCCTTTTAATTTTTTTTCAGATGAGAAACAAAAACTAGTGCAAGACCACAGCACTGTGCAAAACTGCCGTTTCTTTTTTTTTAGTCTGAGCATTTATACCCAGAATTTATCTGAACCCCTTTTAATCTCCTTGGCTGGATTTATCAACCATAAAATTTTCACTCATACAATTTTTTTTCCTGCAAACAAATGGTAACCACTGAATTAAAACATCATATATATATATATATATATATATATATATATATATATATATATAATCTGCCCTTAAAAAAATGATGCACTGTGTGTGCGCCACACACATTGTCTATGTGTGGGCACACGCACAAAACACACTTAAGTTTTGTGATGTTAGCTGCAGTGCTGCAAGATATTTCTTCCAGATCAGTCACTCGATTCCTTGCATCCTCAAAACAAGAGAAGATCTGAGAGCAAGGTCTCCGGCACTCTGTCGGAAACCTCTAGCAGCACTGTAGACGTCCACCATTCCTTCATCAACTAAGCACCAAGCCCTACCACTCTGTCGCTGTAAAATGGAGAGGGAAAGGTGATGAAGGAGCTCAGGGAGAGACTGCAGAGGATAAACAACCCAGGAGGGAAAAGAATGTTCATCGCTGTTAAAGAACCCAGTACAAAGAAGGTGCAATAGAAATGTCATGGCACACGACACACGGCTTTCTCTTTCCGATCCACATACGCCCACGTACCCCATTCACCCAACAGAAAACCAAATGCACCAGTAGATAAGCTTACAAGTGCTGATTGCTATTAAGGACACTCTCTTTAGGGTTTAACAAGACAAAATTCCTTTCAGAGAAAAGTACGGAGAAGGGCTGAGAGTAGGAGTGGGTGGCTGGGGGAGCATGCCTCTGAAGGTAGAAGTATGCAGTAGGTCACCTCTCTGAAGACTGGATAAAGCAGCTTTCAGGTCAATGCAATAGGTATACACACAGAGCCAATTCTCTATTCCTTACTAAAGATATACAGTACACGTGGTTCAGACCCACAGGGGTCTGTAGGTTTTGCAGCAAAATACACCTGCTGGGGTTGTGTTTAAGTTTTGTAGGTTTTTTTTTGTCTTTGTCTTTCTGTTTTTGGTACAGAACATGGCTGCCCTCAGACAGTCTCTGCTCTTTCTCTTAGTCCGAGATAGGCGAGGAAGGAGTGTTTCGGCGAGGGGATACTGGGGGGCGCAGTCTGAGGTCGGGGAGGGTGGAATGTGAGATCCAAGTGGTTCTTGGGGTATAACATTGTCAAGGGAATGAGATGGGCAAAATCCGAGTTCCGGTACTTGTCAAAGCGCAAAGGGGAGCCGTTGAAGGCCAAAGCCTTGAGTGCCAGGTTGGGCTCTGAGCCACTGCCGTGGGCAGCTGACAAGGCCACGGTCTGCAGAGCCTGGGAGGCGGACATGACCGACAGGGGAGACAAGAGATTCCGGGAGCTCCCGACGACCAGGAGTGGGGCCCCAGGGCCGGCCGGTTCCTTGGGGGCTGGACATGAGCCCTTCTTGTCCTCCTCGGGGCAGTCCCCGCTCTGGTGCTTCTTGATGTGGCGGCTGAAGACGAAAGGGTGTGTGGTCTTGAACAGGCACTCTTCGCAGCTGAAGGTCTGGCGTGGGGCGTGCTTCAGCTTCTTGTGCAGGTTGAGATTGTCCTTGCGCTTGCAGCTGTAGCTGCACTGATCACAGTGGAAGGGCCGCTCCCCGGTGTGGACGCGCACGTGCTCGATGAGCTTGTTGGCGGTCTTAGACAGGTAGCCGCACTGGTCGCACTTGTAGTGGTTGCCCAGGCGGTGCTCCCGGGTGTGCGTCTCCAGCTCCAGCTGGTTGGCCTTCACCGTCTGGCAGATCCGGCACTTGTACTCCATCTTGTAGTGGGTCTTGAGGTGGCACTCCATGGCAGCGGGGCGGTTGGTGGAATAAATGCAGAATGGGCACCTGCCGGGGGAAGCAACGCAAGGCAGGTTCAGCCAGAAGGGTTCGGCGGCAGCCACACTTCTCCCCTCCTCCCTGGTCTTCCCTCACACCACCCTCCAGCGTCTGAGGCCTGGCCTGCCCAGCCCAGCCCAGCCCGGCCGCCTCTCAGGGATGGAATGGCCCTCCTTGGCTTCTGCTGCTGATAGAGCAGTCCCCACTGACGAGCAGCTTTGGTGAGGGCTGCTCACCCTATGCAGGATCTCCTGGCTGGAACAGGCAGTGCCAGCCCTCACGAAGGGGAGCAAGAAAGTGTGAGGAATAAATAGCTGGTGCTCCCCTCCAGCCCCCACCCGGCCCCTTGAGCCCTCCCCGCTCCCCACCAGACAGCATGGAGGTCTAAACCTCCAGACCTCCCCTCTAGATGGGAGCAACACAAAGAATCGACTTTTCATGCACCACACCAAGCACACGCAGAAAGGCTAAGAGGTTTTAAAGAACAGCTTATAAGGGGAGCGCTACCTCCAGCAAACAGAAAGTCACAGGGGTCAGAATCGTGCTTATTAAAGGGTTGTTAAGATGAGAAGGCCTGTGTGTGTCTCTCTCTCTGTATGTGTGTGAGTGTGTGTGTACACACATCTATGTACTTGTGAAACATTATCTCCCAAAGCACTGGCTCTTCACCAGGAAAGGAAGGTGAGGGCTACGGCAGGGGCTCGGGAGAAGAAGGAAGCCCACCCATCAGCCCATCTGCTAATGAGGGATGAGGAGGAAGGGAGACGACTGCTATCTGGAGCTTGAAGACATTATTAATACATTATTATGCCACGGAAATAATAGTAATCCAACTGGATCATGAATTCTCAGAGGGCAGGACCATATTTTACATTTCTTCTGCATTCTCTACCATGTTTGGTAGAGTACTCAGCACATGGTAAGCACTCAGGACATGCTGATTCATTACTGGAGTGGTCTCTACAAGAAATTTAGGTAGATTCTAGAAAGGCAGATGTTAATCCCAGCTCCATCACCTTATCAGGCTGTAGCTGGATACCCTAGGACAGAGCCTGGGCTCTCTGTGGCTTGGTTTCTCCATCCTTTGCAGTGAGGCTATGCTACCACCAGCCATCCTGGCTGTCCAGAGGGGCCACAAGGAGTGGCGAGGGTGTGTTAACAAAATCTGCTGAGCTTCTCTTTTAGAAGCTACCAGGCTTGAGTTGGTGGCTTATATGATAACTGTAGCGTGTTTACTGTTTCCAAAAAGAATGCAAATGCAAAAGTGGCTGCCTCAACTCTTGCTTGGCTCCTGCAGGGCAGGGCCCAGGAGTGGATTGTCCTCAGAGGGTTTGGAGAGGTGTTCAGCAGAGCCCAATACAACCAAGTGCACCGTGCACTGCCTCCTCAGCGCCAAGCTCGCCGTTAGCCCTTGAACCTCAGCTCACAGAAGAGTGCACACGAGAGAAATATAAAGCCCATTCCCAGGTCAGGTGCACACACAACCCCTACGCCAAGCTGGGCCTTACCTAGAGGAGTCTGAAACTCACCACTGTCCTGAGCTACGGCAAAAGAAAAATAATAGTATAATCTTATTTGATCTGCATTATGAACAGGATATAGAGTACAAGCAGTTCCATCACAGAAAAGCAATTTAGACATTGGCAGTCTGTTTCATTTTAAGGACATTTCTGTGACCCACAGCTCAATCTTTCTTTCGCTGCTCAGGCAAAGTGCTAAGGGTTTTCCGTGCTCCCGTTATTTATCTTAAAGACACTCTCTCAGGCAAATTAATTCTCTGATATAGCAAAGGAAACAAAACAAAACAAAACAAAACGAAGACTCACTGTATAGCCAGAAGGCATTATCAATTTTTTCAAAGTATTCTTCTACTTGGTCATCCTAGAACATAAACTATTACACAGGGGACGGTTAGCACTGCACAGGAAGTGTCTGTACCAGCACAAGCATCAGGGTTCACTGTGCATTCTCCCCAATGGGTTCAGAGGCTTGGGACTTCTTAGGTCCCTCAGGAAAGGCGAACTGGCAAAGCCACAACTGGCAGGGCTGCAGCCTTAATGGGTGTGACTGGGCTACTGGGAAGGGCAATGAGCACTGGTCCAACCACAGAAAAACATGATTCTTTTTTTCTTTTTAAAATAAGAGCACACAAATATTTATAAAGGGACAGTGGGAACAAACCAAATCAAATCCCCAAATAAGCTCTTCCTAGGCACTTCCCATCTACTGGTTTTCTTGAATTATAATCACCTCCTCCCCAATCCCTCTAAAGCCCCCCTCCCCCTCCCACCTAAGCACCCCTCCCAAGAGTGAAACAAAATGGAATTCAGCAGTAGGTGTTGTTCCCTGACTCCTCTGTTGGGGGAGGTTTTTGAGGAGGGTCTCCCTGACCAGGCAGAGCCCAGGGGGGCCAACCCTGCATCGCCCCCAACAGTCGATGCCCAGGGTCCTTTTTGGTCTCTCCCTTCCTCACCCATTCAGGGGAGTCATGCCACCTCTCTGGATGGTTGTCAGTTCCAACAATGAAAATATTTTGAAACAAAAATTTTTCCCCCCTGTATTAAGTAAAATGTAATTTTTCATTCTTTTAACTACATGATCATTTCAGTTAAAAATGAATAATTATGCCTTGAAAATTGCGTGTCTTACTGTGCCTGACCACATGTGCTTCTTTCTCTTTGCTAGACCATAAGTACCTTGTGAACAGGGCCTCTGATTCCAGAATCACTGGGCAGATTAAATTCTGGTAGTGTTAGGACATAAATTTCCCGAGGGTAGAAATGGTGTTTTATTCTTGTGTGCCCTTTAGTGCCTATAATCAAGCCAAGCACACTGTATGTTTGATAATAATTGAACAGTCTCACTTGCGACCAGAGGGCTTCTTGTGATACTGGTTAATGGTGATGCTTGTTGTCCAGATCTCTGGAGGAGGCATCAGCATGTTTGCAGGAAGACATGAAGCATGTGATTTTTGCATGAAAATGTTGCTTCCTGCCTGTTCAAACTGTCTAATTTTTGAGAGTGGGGTAGTTATAATGCTTACTTAAAAGGTATATGGCAAGTCATCAAAAAAAATAGAGATGGTGAACTGCAGTGACAGTGAAATGATCTACACTTGGGGACACTAGCCCCCAAGTCCATTAAAATCGAGTCTGAACAAAACTCAAGCAGTGTGGGATGAGTCTATCCTGCATACTGGGTGATCCAGCATGTCTTCTTCCTTGCCCTGAATCCCAGGATATTTGTGCAATGGACTCTCCTGTTGACATTGTTGATCCCCTCTGGGGACAGGTCTAAGTCAACCCAGCTAAAGGCAGCAGAGGTTCCTGACTGACTCCCCTCACACCAAACTCCCCCTCCCTCTCCACTGTCCCCCAAAACCTTCAGGGGAAGGGCTAGGTAGGGAAGGGGAAAGGATGTTTAATAACAACGCAGTAAAAGGTTCTGTACTTGCTTTCCTTACTTGAGCCCACCGGTGGGGACAGTGTGACATTTCTTATGCTCCAGCAGCTGTTCAGGGGTCTTCATGAACTTGTGGCACACGTCACACTCAAACATCCGGGTGATGAGGTGTATCTGCAGATGGCGCTCAAACATGTTCTTCGTCTTGCAGACAAAGTTGCAAAAAACGCATTCGAACCCTGCAAGGACCGAAGCTGGGTGTAGAGGCCCATGGGGCAGAGGGGCAGAAGAGGGCAGGAGTCGAGCTGAGGCCTTCTTCCTCCTGCCTCCTGCACCACCTGACAGCTCTACCCTTCCAGGCACTGTTCCTACAGCTCCGAGCTAAAAGGAGCTAAACATATAGCTTTGGAGTCAAAGTCAACCTCCCCATCCTTCTACCCCATATTTAGATGCAAATCAAGCCAAAAGGAAATGCAAATTTTAGGTGATGCATATTACACTGCATCCTGGGCCTAGTGTCTATTTTCAGACATGGCTCCTCTCTAGGGCTTATTCTCAAGAATGGGTCATCCTGGAGTGGGGAGGATGAGCAGGCCACACCCACCTCCTTCTTACCTTTCTCTGGCTTTTCTTCACTGTTCAGTGAGGGCTGGCTCCCAGGCACGACAGAGATGACCAGCAGGTTGTTCCCGCCCTTGTTTTTCTGGGAACTGTCTGAATCGTCTTTGCTGTTGGCTGAATCACTAAGAGCTGAGAGGGAGGATGAAGAGGGGCTATTTGATTCGCTGGGGGTCTTCCTGTCTTCCCCTGAAAAATAAAGATATAACCCAGGCCTGTTACTTAGGAGATGGAAACTCTTAGAGTAGGTGTTGAGGGTGGGGAGTCGGGTTTCAGGAAGGCATCACCATTCTGGGAACACAGGCTATGTCTGCAGCTCCCCCAACACACACACTGAGATCCCAAGTCCTAGGGCACCTACCTCCTTCCAAAACATATCAACAGTTTTCACAACATTGGACATTAGGCAATGACAAAGGGTGGTTCTTGAGAGAAAAGAAACAAAAGAGGTGAGCCCTTTGATTGATCAGCTTCCTGCCCTGAGAGACCTTCCAGGCTGCAGTGCAGGGAGAAGGAAACAGATGGAGTCTGATTGATTCCTGGACTCTTCGTGTGGAGGAGACAGAGCTGAGGGTCTGACCAGACTATGCGGGACAGAGTACCAGAGAGGAGAGAGCAGCACAGAGAAAGAATTCCAGAGACATGCGGAGGTCCCCTTTAAGTATTCAGCAAAATATGGATCAAAGCATGGGGTGAGGAAACTACCCATGGTTGGAGGGAAAGAAAGCCACCTGAAAGGTTAGAGAACAGTGCCTGGCGCTCACAGAGGCCTAGAAACAATGCCTGTTTCCACCAGCCAGATGGAAAATTACATAATTTACAGCGCATTTGGTAGAAAACTGAGGAAAGTCTCTTAGTAGTGGGCAAACCCTAGATGAATCACTCCCTAGTTATCTAGATCTGCCTCACAAATCATAAAAGACACCAAAGGATCAAGGTTTCCAAGTAATTACCTGCATCCTAGAATAATGGTCAGGAATATTTACAGGCATATAAAATATTGAGCATTCAACATGTTGAAATCACAATGTCTGGCATCCAAACAAAGATTATCAGATGTGCAAAGAAACAAGAAACAACTCAAAATGGGGAGAATAATCAATCAAAAGGGACCCAGAACTGACCCAGTTGTTAGAATTTGCAGACAAGGATATTAAAACAGTTAGTACAACTGTGTTCCATATGTTCAAAGTGGAGACATGGGAGATATAAAAACCATCCAAATCAAATTTCTACAGGTGAAGACTACCATTTTATGTATGAAATGGAAAAATACACTGATGGATTACCAGCAGAGTGACTAGTAAACCTGATAATAGCTAGAGAGACTAGCTGAAATGAAACAGAAAAAAGAATCCCCCACATGGAAGGAGCATCAGTGAACTGTGGAATGCCTTCAGGCAGCTTAATATAAGTTTAACTGGAATCCTTGATGGGGTGGGAAGGGCAGAAAAAAATATTTAAAATGGCCAAAAATTTTCCAAATTTGAGGAAAATCATAAACCCATACATCCAAGCATAAAAAACATGAAGAAACCTTTACCAAGGAACATCATCAAATTGCTTAAAACCAGTGATAAAGAAAAAATCCTAAAAGTAGCCAGAAGAAAAAGATACATTATGTGCAGAAAGAGACAGCAGATTTCTCACTGGAAACTATGCAAGTGAGAAGACAGTGAAGAAATATCTTTAAAGTACTGAATGAAAAACTGTCAAGCTGAGATTCTATACCCAGTGAAAATATATTTCAAAGACAAAGGCAAAAAAAAAAAAAAAAAAAAAAAAAAAAAAAAAAAAAAAAAAAAAAAAAAAAAAAAAAAAAAAAAAAAAAAAAAAAAAAAAAAAAAAAAAAAAAAAAAAAAAAAAGAAAAGAAAGACAAGAAAAAAAAGCACTCACATTCAAAAAGATGAAAGAATCCATCACTGGCAAACCTGCATTACAAGAAATGTTCAAAGAAATCCTTCAGGCAGAAGAAAAATGACACCAAATGTACAAATGGGTCTACACAATAGAATGAAGAGCACTGGAAATGATAAGCACATGGGTAAATTTGTAATTTCTTTTCTTATTATGGAAATATCTTTAAGAGATTAAAGTAACTTTGTTCAAACAAAAGTAAGTGTATTTTAGGGTTTACAACACATATATAAGTAAATATATGACAAGACTAGCATAAAGACCAGGCAGGGAGAAAAGTAAGTATAGGATTGTGAGGCTCTTATGCCACATATGAAATGGTATAATCACTTGAAGTTATACTGTGATAAATTAAAGATGTACATTATAAACTCCAAATAAGTGGAAAGCCATACTTTGTTCCTAGTTCAGGAGACCTGGAATTGTTATGATGACTTACAGATTCAATGTGACTCCATGCTTTTAGGTTAAGAGTAGAAAATATAGGGAGACTGTTTTTCGGTTCCCTTCAGATCAGTCAATAAAGCAATCTAGTGATTATATATATATTTTTTGAGACAGAGTCTCACTCTGTTGCCCGGGCTAGAGTGCCGTGGCATCAGCCTAGCTCACAGCAACCTCAAACTCCTGGGCTCAAGCAATCCTACTGCCTCAGCCTCCCGAGTAGCTGGGACTACAGGCATGTGCCACCATGCCCGGCTAATTTTTTTTAAATATATATTTTCAGTTGTCCAGCTAATTTCTTTCTATTTTTTTTTTTTAGTAGAGATGGGGTCTCGATCTTGCTCAGGCTGGTCTCGAACTCCTGAGCTCAAACGATCCACCTGCCTCAGCTTCCCAGAGTGCTAGGATTATAAGTGTGAGCCACCATGCCCAGCCAGTGATTATGAATTCTACAACCTAACTTCCTTTATTAGGAGATTAAAAAATAAATCAGCCATAGGCATAAAAAGTCTAGAAGTAAACACAACTGTAATGGTGGGTTACATCTACAGCTCAAAATTATCAGTATCATGTTTGTTTACTTTTATTCTGTTTTCAAAATTTTCTAGAGTGAACATATATTACTTATCCAATTAAAAAATTTTTTTTTAAAAAGAGAAAGGAAGAAATATTTATCCACTTACAATGTTTTCAAATCCTGTTCCTGTCAGAACTGTACTCAGGGTCCAGGGCAGACAATTCTTACTTTGGTTCAGAATTTTAAAAATCTTGTTCCTATCAGAACTGAACTGGGTTCCTGGGCAGACAGTATGTGACCTCATTCACTGACCATGAGCAGGGATGGTATATGCCTTTAGAATACAGAGTACAAGGAAGCTGTACTTGGTACAAGGAAGTTATGTGGAAACTAGTGTCATTACTCCCAGCGCCTTATCTACATGTTTAATCAGCTTAGTCACATTTTGTAGACAAACAGAACATTTCCAGTGGGGGCCTTGAATCCCTGATATTGTAAATCCATCTTCTAAGACTGGTGTGTTGCAAGCGATCATTTAAAATTCATTTTTAGAATTAAAACACATTAATTTGAATTACCATCTTTAAAAAGAGATTCAAGTACCCTCAGGCTTAAGGCACTAGGCAGAGCTACCTAAATGAATACATTTATAAAGATACAAGGTTCTGTGTCAGGCACTCTGTGATGCAGCAGGGGAACAGAGCACAGCTTGCTCAATGTTGAATCTTAATCCAAACAGCCTCCCTGACTTTCAGTCCTCATCTTCTGCCTTGTCTGCAGAGAGTGAGCCAGGGGGCTTTTGCCAACTATACCCAAGATCCAAGGTGATGTACACAACCTCGCACATTAGGACAACCAGCTGAAGAGAAATTTAATAAGAAAAAACTCTAAATATTTCATAATTTAAAAAAATGGAAATTGAGAAATTCAGACCAAAAAAATTCACCAAACACCTTGACACCTAAATACAAAAACCATTACATTTTGGTGTTCTTCTTTTCATTCTTAAAGATGTAAGCATCTCTATTTTAAAATTGTTGCCCTTAATTGCACAGTGGTTAAGAATAAGGACTTTAGATTTAGAATGCCTGAATCTGAATCCCACCTGTACCACTTAGTAGCTGTATGACCTTGGACAAGGTACTTAACTTTGTGCCTTAATTATCTTATCTATAAAATGGGGCTAATACCAGCACTTGCCCTCATATGGTGGCTGTGAGAATTCAATGGGAGTTTATATGTAAAGCATTAAGAAGAATGTCTGGCTCACAGTAAGCATTATAGAATATATTATTATTACTCTGCTATAAAACATATAATGCTTATAAAATATAATAATAACAATAACTTACTGTATTTTCCCATGCTATTTTACATACCTGGCACATAGTTGTCTCTCAAAAAAATTCATGAAAATATTTATGAATTAATAGTTGTAAATGATAATATTATATGCATGGAGGGAACTTATCCTATTCTACTTAAGTATTTCCATAAATTAAATTTTAAGTTAAAATCATTATTGCACAACTTGAATATTTTCTCGTGAACAAATTCCCAGAGGTGGGATTACTGGGTCATAAGACATTACATTTTTAAGCCTCTTGGTATATATAGCTTAATTAGTTTCCAAAGAGTTTTACTACTTTGCAGGACAACAGCAACATGAGAGGAGCAGCATCCCGGTGACAGTGGGTAACACTAGAAAATGTTCTCCAGACTTAGCAGGTGAAATAGAAGCCACTGTTGAGTTTTAATTTGACTACTGGTGAGGGTTGTGTGTTCTTCCTTATGTTAATTGGTTAGTTTTTATTTCTTTCATTGTGAATTGATTGTTCATGTCATTTTGTCCTTTGCCAATGATTCAACTACAGGCCTAAAGTTTTTCCTACCTGTGTCTATAAGTAATCTATGTAGTAAATATATTAACCTTTTGTTGTTTTTATAAACACATTTTTCAAACTGTGATTTTGGTTTTCCTTTTTTTTTGTTGTTCCTTTGCAAACTGAAGAAATTTTTGTGTCAAATCTCTTATTTCTTTCTGTTTGTGATTTCTTTTATCACTTAAGCTTTTACAAATCCTCACTCTGTAAATCTGAGGAATATTCTCTTCTATTTCCTTCAAGCTTTTCTAGGGCTGATTTGTTAACAGAGATTCTGTAAGTCATCTGGAATTTATTTTGGTATCAGTGTGAGGTGAGGTATTGATGGTTTTATTTTTCAAATAGCTATCCAGATTCCTCAATGTCACTTACCACAACATTTAAAAATTGCAGCAAAATTTGCACTGAAGAGGTCACAAGCACCAGAGGGGCTATTTTCCCCCTGCAGGGATAAGCAGCCAAGAAGTGGGAGAAGGGGGTGAGAAGAGGTCACTATGCAGAAACATCTCAAGAGATGACAGTGCTTCAGAGATCCCCTCAGCATTCCTTTCACAAGTGTGCCTTAGGTAACGGTAACTCATAAGGGAGTGTGAGAAAGCATGGGTTCTGTAGGAGACTAAGTTAATCTGTGCTGTTCATCCTGTAGATCACAACTTCACTTAAGTATTAGTAACAAGACAGCACTGCAGATTTCCTTGGGTCCTGAAATCATAGGTGCCTTTTCCTAAGACAGGTAAATCAAATGAAAGAGCAAGTCTTATAGAATTAGAGAATCATAGGCCTGTAGGGCATATTCCTGTGAATCTATTAATAAAAATTCAGGGAATGGATGGATGCCCAGGGAAGTTATATGAATTCCTAAATTCACAATGCTATTTATGTTACGTGGGGTCTAGAACCCAGATCTAGAATTCAATGTTACTTCCCCCATATAAAGTAACTTCTTCCACATAGATTATAGAAATAAGACAGCAGAATTCTAAGGTTCAAGCAAGGGCCATGTCTGAGCATTTTCTTATTTAGCATGCACAAATACATGTAGATGAATCTGTATACATATGTATTCACTTACTGAATGAATATTTACTCCCCATTTACACTAGGGGGTGGGGATAAAGAAGTGACTTAGATAAGCTCCCTATTATTAGGAATATATATTGCTATATATGCTACATAGCACACATATATATCATATGCTTTATATATATGCTTTATATCATAACTGTGCAACAATACGGCTTATTCATTTATAGATTTAGATTGATATGTTCTGGGTCAAATTCAAATAGCTCAAAACAGCACAAAATATAGAAAACGCTCCCTGTAAGATCATTAACTTATAACGGGTCAGCAAGCTATAGCCCTTGGGCCCAAACTAGACTCCTATTTTTGTAAATAAAGTTTTATTGCAACATGGACACACCCAATTCATTTGCATATCATCTATGACTGCTTTCACGTTCCAATGGCAGAGTTGAGTAGCAGTGACAGAAATTATATGGCCTGAAAACCTAAAATATTTACTGTCCGTTCTCTTAAAAAACATTTGCAGGGTCCTGGCTTATAAAACAGGTTTTAACCTTACTCAATAGAAGCAGCATTAAAGGCTTCTACTGAATTAAAGAAGAAACTAATACATTTCACTCTTGGCTCTCTGTACAACCAAAGGAGAATATTCCCAGCTAGACAAGGAGCCCTGTCACTGCAGAGGAAACAAGATCGTTGCTATATTCACTGTGGCAATTAGGAGTGAGTATGTTTGCACTGGTTAGTTGTAAATGTGAAGTTTGCACTGATGATAATGAAATGATGATAAGTTCTTCCCAGCCATTATAGTTTCTACAGTGTCTTTATGGTAGAATGGGATCGGGGGGTGGGTGGGAGGTAGCAAGGTTTTTGGCTGGTTCAGGCACACTTTAGAGTGAAGAGCGTTAGAAGAACAAGGGTTTAACAGAAAAGAGAAAAAAAGAATATCCGAAAAGCCAGTGGAAATGGAAGACAGGCTGGCCTATTCCTCCATTAGCCACTCCAGAAATGCTGAATTTAATTCGTTTTCAATGTGGGTTTCCCAGCTCACCTGCTGCCCACAGGCTAATGTGGTTACAGACAGACAACTGACTGTAAAAATGGCACCTTCTCAGTCAGCATAACGGCTCTCTGCAGACTCCCAAGTCATGGCTGCTCAATTTACTGACAAAAACAAACTTTTATTGCTGTTGGCACCACTGAGCCAAAGCGGCCAGAGAAGTACAGAGAGATCCTTCTCTGCCGTGCACATCGTCAGCACAACTGTCAGGGAAATTCCCCTTCCTGAATCCTTCAAGGGCCAATGATGTGAGAGGCTGACCCAACACTCAGGGCTGGCAGTCAGCAACATCAGCTCTTAATTTGTAAGCACTGCAAATGCAGGGGGAGCGCTCCTCACTCTCACTTAATGACTCCATGCTGGTGTCATTTGTAACCATCACTTGTGAGAGTATAATTGCATGGTGAAGTCAAAATGTTAATATCAATAAACGGAAAAAGCTAAGCAGAATGGAAAGAAGCTTAAATGAAAGGTAAGCACTGGTGAAGTCTTGGCCACGGCCTAGAAGTGATCGGTTTGTTTCAGGAGGATCTGGTTTTCTTTGCTCCTGAACACACATGCCATGCGTCAATATGGAGAACATTAGGGCTGCAGGTTCATGAGAGGAACAGAGCTTGCAGAGATAGGGGCACTGTGCCCTGACATAGCAAAACAGAAAGCTTCAAAGGTCTGCCAAGTGTTTCTCAAGGCTGTCAGAACAGCAATGATGCAGAGAGCAAGCTCTGGAACAAAACCAATTCTGGACCGAGTTTCAGTAGTCGCATCCCAGTTGCTGACCTTGGATGGAATACGCCACTTCTGTTAAGCCTCAGTTTCTCTACCTATACTGTATAGTGTGATAACAATAGTATTCACCTCGCAGGGTTGCTATGAGGCTTAAACGAGATCCAGTGTGCACAAGCATGAACCTGGGGCATTGTAAGAGCTTAATGGCTATTAGGTATGGGGATGAGGAAGAGGACCCAGGATGAGGAACGAGCAAACAGCTCAGTGCCTCTCACTGCACTTGAACTTGTACGTCATTCAGAGCAGTGAGGCACAGGCTGTGCCAGGCAACAGTATTATGACTACAGGGAAATGTGGTTCTTTTCCTGGGAAAGTCCTTCTTTCCATGGAAGGACATGTCAATGTCTCATGGTGGCGAGGATGCTTCTGCCAGGTGGCAGGCACTCTGTGGTGCGGGGGATGGAAGAGGAAGGTGAGAAGGACCGACAGAAATGGTCACCTGTGTGCTTGGTGCCAATGTGAGTCTTTATCTCCGCTTCCTCCATGGTGACGAAGTCGCAGGCAGTACAGCAGATGGAAAACATCCACTGTTCCTTGTCCACGTGGAGTGACATGTGGCTGACAAACTGGACATTGAGCTCGGTCTCAAACCCACACACGTGACAACTATATGAAAGGATGAAATTAGAGAGGGGGAGAGAGAAGAGTGATACATGCTTCTAAATGTAGGCTGTCCATCTATATGTGGCATATTCAAGAAAACTGGAATTTTACACACATTTCCTCTATACCAAAAGGTTTTGCACTAGAAAGTTCTTCTGCTTTCTGGGATGCCTCTGAAGTGATCACTTTGCCAAACAGATTAAAGGCCAGCATAATGTAACAACCACATACATGCTGTAATGATGCTAAACAATCATAAAGTTAATTAAAAACTACAGATTCCAGATGCTGCACATCACCTAACTGATTCCTTTGGGCAAAGAGACATGGCGCGATGTTGCCAAAATATTTAGTGGTGCTGGTCCACTGATAAACTCGGAGAGCACCTCATACCACATGAGCTTTTCTCTGGCTCTGGAAACCCTTCTTTGTAGTAATGAAAACACATTAATGTCGTCGTATGGCACTCCGAGCAAGAGGCAGCCCTATCTGTGACAACTTCTGATAGAGGCCACCTGTCCAAGGAGACATTTTATGCAAAAGCAAGTTTCTGCCAATCTGTGTGGTATATCTCTAGGGCAAAATTTGGTAGACAGCCTGAAACTTGGGGTTTTATGGTGACCGGACCAATACTGATTCACGGCTGAATATGAAAGGAAAACATAAAATCCAGGTACTAAAGGGCCACACAACCGAGGGAAAATATGTAATGTCTTTTCTGGGCTATTTCCTCAGGGTTCTCAGATTTATTTTTTCTCATTTTTTCCCCTTTGAATTCTTAGGAAGCAGCAAGGCACATAGTTTCACAGGTGGGAGCTTCTGAGCTGCAGAGACCTAAAAGCTAATCATCCCCAGAGACTTGCATTCTTTGGAGCTCCACCCCAGAGAGCCACCTCCAAGACCATTTCTTTCAATTAATTCTACCAGGGCCACCCAAGCCAAGAGAGGAGTCTGTGCAACTGCAAGATTCAATCTAAGCAAAGAAAATATTAAAATGACGGTCACCTATGATTGAAAAAAGGGGCCTTATGATGTATTCCCCTAGCAGATACGCAGAGGGTGCTGAAGCCAGGAGTCTGAGATGCCCAGAGTAACACTTTCCATCCACAACTCACCTGTAATAATAAGGGTGTTTCTTCCCATCACTGCCTTCAGAGGTGACGGCGCTGACAATGTCCTCGGTGTCTGTACTCACCAGCTTCACGGAATGGACAGTCAAGTGCTGGTTCAGGTTTGCACGGCACTTAGCAGCATAGGGGCACAAGTGGCATTTGTATTTTCTTTCTTCTGGGAGAGAAAAAACAGGAAAAAAACCCAAATGGCTCTCAAAAAATGAAATCAAAACACCTTGCAAGAGATCAGTTAAAGGTATCAGAGTTAAATGGTTCAAGTACCATTCCAAATGGGGGCAGAGGTAATGCCTTGGAATTGTAAGTATCTCAAAGTCTTTACCCAGCAGGTCACTCCTGTATTAATACTTCTAAATATAAAATAAAGTCTCAGAGCAACTAGACAATCTGTTTTTTCCTGGATGCCCAGTCCCCCCTTCCTGATAAGGTGTGCCCCATAGGGGCCAAAAGAATATCGTGTGAGTGTGTGTGTGTGTGTGTGTATCTGTGCACAAGCACCCCTGTGTGTCCGTGGGGGAGTGCGGTGCACGGCAAGGGGAATGCAGCACAGCCCTCATAGGACTGCAGTGTAAGAGAGGCCCATCATTCTCCCTAAGCTCCAGGCCTGGGTCAGCCAAGAAATAAAAATACTAATGAAATTAAAGGGAAAAAAAATGCTGTGTGAAATAACTTAATTGGAAATTTCATTTTATATAAATAAAATAAAAAATTTCGATTAATTTCCTAATGGAAACCCTCTCATAAAACTGACGAATGTTTCAGGATCGTTTCCAGAGTGGCATTCGGAATTCATTTGATTAATCGAGCAAATTAAAGTAAAAGGATCGGGCTTTGCTTTCACTGTACAGATAAAGGTAATAAAGAAGAAACAAACAACTTCGTTTTTCTATCCTTAATGCTTACTTGCTATTACTGGGCCTGGCTTAAAGAAAATACCTGCCATTTACTTCACAGAGAAGAACGTGGAAAAAAGTTTTTCTCTACAAAATGTCAGGCATCCTTATTCTCATAGGTGGTCCCTAACAGCTGAAGGGCTGGCAGCTGAGCAGGGCTGGGTGGCGGGGGGAGCCCCACAGTACAGATAAAATGGAGCCCTTTCTTTACAATGTATGCATTTGTATTAATAAGTGAGGTTGTTAGTTTTGCTACTAAGGTTATGCTTCCTCCATAAAGTGAACTATGGAGCTCCTCATCTTTTTCTATCACTTGGGAAGGTTTAATAACATTGGAATTTCTTCTTTTCAAAGGTTAGAAAGAACTTACCTGGGAAAATTTCTGGACCTGATGTCTTTATTAGTAATATTTCCTTTATCATCTTGCCAAATTTCCCTTTGGTAACTGATTTATTCAAGTTTCCCTCCTCCTTTTTGGATCAATTTTGGTAATTATGTTTAAACTATCTATGTCATCTAAGTTTTTAGGTCTTTTTTTTTTTTCACACAGAGGTGTCCTTTTTCTCTAATAATTCTTTGATATCATCTACATTGATGATTAGGCTTCCTTTTTCATTCCTAATTTTGAGTACTTTTGCTTCTCTTTCCTTTCTTAAGCAGGCTTAAAGGGATTTATCTATTTTATGGCCATCTTCTTCCTAGGTTTTGTTGTTCTTTTACTAATTCCTTAAGATGAGTGCTCAGTTCCCTGATTTTTGTCTTTCTTGTCTTCTAATTAAAACATTTAGGTCTATAAATTTCCTCTGACTAGGGCTGTAGCCATTTGCACCAGGTTTAGGTATGAAGTGTTCTTTTTTTCATTCCTTCTAGATATCTGTTATTTGAATTTTGATTTTCTTCCCTTTTCTTTGATCCAATTAGGTAAAACATTTTATTGATCCTTGGTTCTTTTAAATTTCATTTAAGAATGCTCAGAGAATGTGGCCTTACAAAACCTCCACTTTTCTTTGTGACTAAGTATATAACTAAATTTTGTCTTTAGTGGAATTTAAGATTAAAAATGTTAAAAATATAAAAAGGAAAAAAAGGACAAAATTAATCCTGTCATATTAATACTCCTGCTCTTGCTTTTTTATTTTGTGTGATGTACAAAACCTTTATTTTGAACTTTACTTTTCATTTTGTTTTTGAGTTTCCTATAAATAAGATATATTTGGATTTTTTAAAAGCTTGACTTTCAATATAAAAATTGAAATGATTGATTTTATTATTTCCATCTTGTTTTATTTTTACTATTGATTTCACCTTATGTCTTTTTGTCTTCACTTATTTTTGCTATACTGATCAAGTTACTATTTATTCCTCCTTTACACTTTGTTGTCTTGGTTGCCTTCCCTTTCCCAACCCTCAGAACCAACCATATTTCCCCACTATTATGTGTAAACAAACGTAGAAACTTTTCTCCACCAAGGTGCTCTTTTCCCCACTGCTCCCGCACACAATAAGGTGAGCCAAAAAGATGGGTTGAGTCCTGCACCCTCAAGATGAGAACAATAATTTATAGAGTTCAAGAATTTTACCTTGATATGCTTAAATGTGTATCTTTTCTCATCGGTCCTACTTGGAACTCAATGAGCCCTTTCAATATAAATAAAAAACCCTTTCCAGGGTCTTCTTTAAACATGCCCAGTAAAATGGCTTGAAAAGGTTAGGATAAATACATTTATATCATTCCTGTAATACTCCTCTTACAGAAACTCAGCTTCTTGATAAGAGGGAAGTTGGTGATGGATTGTGGAGGGCTTACAGCTGAAACCCTGACTCACCTGTGTGCAGTGAGAGATGTCGGGACAATGTCTGCTGTCGGCCAAACACTTTCCCACACACATCACAGGGAAAAAGCTGGTCATTGAATTTCCAGGATGGCAATCCGTTTCCTGCCTCTAGTACTATCTTTTCTGTTTCTGGGCCAAAAGAACAAAGCATCATGAGGAAGAAACAAGGCAAAATGAACACATTTCATTTTAGTCAACATTCAGGATTGCAGCAGAGAATTCCCTCTGGAGTGTGGCCAGTAAATGCAAATAAGCCCACTGTAAGTAGTCTTCATGCTCACTTCCTGTCTCTAAGAAGGCCACTCTTGAAAGCTGCAGTGGCAAGTAGATTCCAATTCCAGTCAAGTCTCCAATGTTTCTCTCCTTCATCACTAAAGACCAGCCAATCTAACCCTCTAGCAGATTGATAGCACTGTGCCCAGTACACAGTAAGTACTCGATAAGTACTCGTTTGATGAGTGAATGGCTAAATTGCATGTAAAAATTTTAGAAATGTAGACTCTTGCCACAAGACAGTAAATAAAGAATTGTAAATCTCAGATTCTGATGTGAAAACAAACAGTGCAATCCCTTGAAAGGAAATACATTTTCACTGTTATTTATTAATATGAAAAATGTTTTGCTCTATGTTCCAGGTTGTGCAAAATGCTAATGAGGAACTTATATTAAGCAGACTCAGAGATGATAACTGCATACTGCTCCACATAAAACTCCCTAATGCGAGAATGAACAACTAGAATTTCCCCAAAGTCTCATCATATTTGGGAAAATAGTTGAGTACCACAAGTTATCTGCATATAATTCACAGCCATGAATGAAACAAGCAGATGTTAATACTTTCCCCTGTCATCTTAAAATGTGTTTATTTTCTTATTATCAATAGGATTACCTTTAATTTTCTTATCCATATTTCTTCTCACTGAACTGTAATGGATTATACACACATTCCTTCTACAGTAATGTAATGAGACAGGTGACAGCACTAAAAAAAGGGAAGGGGACACTTCCAAAAGGACACTCGAATAGGCCACTAATAAGCCTTTCAGCCTCTCTCTGAAGAACAAGACAAATGATATACTGAGTTAATATCTTGTCCTTTACCTCAGTCGATTATTGTGAATCTTCTTAAAGCACAGTTCTATATTATAGAACCGGATACCATGTGGTGATAATTAAACGGTGGAAAGAACTTTTCTTAAGATCCAGGCAGATGAAAATGCTTAGAACACTGGTCAGAGACAACATCGGAAGAAAGAACTTTATTTCTCACAATTTGGTTAAAACTGCTTTCCAAACACAGGTTTCCACCTGTATTTGGATGAGTCAACTGGATTGATTTTCATTTGAATGAAGCCTTGCCAGAGAGTCATCTAAGGAAAGAAGAAACAAACAAACAAACCAGAATGTGTTTGGAAAGTGGGGGAGGTGGAATGATGGTGAAACTGCAATCATGTTTGCTATGACGCACCTGCCAGCAAGCCCAACACTGATAAAGCACATATATTGATTTATCTGTGTTTGTTAAAACACAGGTCTTGGGACCTCAGGGGGGAAGAGCTAGTCTTATTAAAATAGGGATGTGTGACTAAAAACCTCTAAGGGGAAAGGGGTGGAGTTGTGGGGGAAGGGAAGGTGAAAAGGGAGCGACAGGCCAACTGAACTTCTGAGAACAAGAACCACTTTTAGACGACCGTCCTTGAGTCCAAGCAGTGGGCATTTCAGCCACGCTGCAACGAGAGGGTATTTTAGTGGCTCCTTTACAGTGTGTAATCAAAATAGTGCTTCAAAGGAGGATGACAGTAATAATTATAAGGAGAGGTCGAGAGAGTACAGGGTCTTCTAATACATTCACTACAAGAACGAATTAATTGGGGCACATACCAAACAAGTAGATATAATTAAAAAGAAAGAAGTCTCTTAACAATTTTTTCAAGTATTAGTCATGTACTCAAGAAGCTTAAGTATCATAGACTGTCCAATTCCCTCTACTGGTTTTAGAACACGACGAAAACTACTAAGACTGCTGCAGCTAAGCAGAAAGAACACCTGCAGCTGCGGAGAGGCAGGTGGAGTTCTTACGGGGGCGCCCATTCCTGGTCAGCCCCAACGCTGTGCCTGGACCCCAGGCCTTGTCCAGGGTGGCTCCTCTCCCCACTCGATGTTTGCATTTAGCACAGTAATCTGTTTCACTTCGCATGTAGGAACAAAGCAACCACAGGCCATTTTGAGCCTTATCCCAGAACATGACCTTGAATCACAGCTGGGTGAGGCAGGGCAGGGCACTGGGAACAGGAATATTACTTCGGCAACACAACTACTGAAGTGTAAGGCCTGCTCCTCTTTTCATGGAGCTGAGGTGAGGCTGAAATGGAGCTCAACAGATGCCACGTTCTCCTGCATTTCCTGTTAACAATGCCACCCAAGTGTCACGTGAGAAACCGCACCATCTTTTTTGATTCCACCCCCTCTCTTATCTTTAGCACATCCAACCAGTCATCAGAAGTTATTCACCTTAGCTCAAAGAGCTTTCTGGACTCCACTGCCTTAATTGAGTCATCATCTCTCACCAAGATTATTGCAAAAGCCCCCAAAACAGCTTCTCTGCCTTCCAACAGCCTCTCCTCACCTCATGGGTTCCAGAATGTTCTTTCTGAGGCACAAATCTGATTATGTCTTGTCCTGTATTCCAACAGCTCCCCATGGCCAAACTCCTTCCCATGGCTTCTGAGGTCCTTTCCAGCCTGGCTCTGGCACTTCCCACCACCCAAATGCTCACAGAGTGGACTGCTCAACCCTTCAGGAACAAACTATTCCCTTTTAATCTGGCAATGCTTTTCAATCAACCTCCACCAAAAGCTACTCTCCACCACCACCTCTTTTGTACACCAAACTCCTACTCATTTTCCAGCCCTATCTCAGATTTCATCCCCTGGGTAAAGCCTTCCCTATTTTCCAAGGTAGAATTAGTCATTTCCCCTTCTCTGTCCCAAAGCACTTTTACAAATACTTCTGCTGTACTACTTTACCTATTATACCACTCGTTTATGTATCTTCTATATTGTACATCTATCTCCTGTATGTAAAGCACCCTGCATAGTCTAACACTCAATACATCCCCTGGCCTCCCTTCCCTATTAGAACATGGGTCACTGGGGGAAGGGGTTCTGCATTATTTATTTGTGTATCCTCAGCATTAGCCCAATGCCTGCTACATAAGAAGTACTTAGTATATATCTGTTGAATAAATGAATGACTACATGAAAGGATCCAAGTGAGGCAGGGAATAAACATTATCCTTATTTTATAGTGAAAAAGACCAAGAATTTATTAGCATTAATTAAGGTCTACAGCCAATTCATAATGAAAAGGCAGATGCCTTTTGAACAGGTGGTTTAACTCAACCCAAGAACTACTTTCATGATTCTATTAGCGGATATGTTTGCCGCCCTGAGTCATGCCTCTTAAGGTTCTATATTCTTACTTCTTCCCAATAACATCAAGCCACAAGATGATTCTCTTTAAGACAAACTCTCTGGCAGAAACTATGTATCAGTTAACACATAGTCATTCTCAATTTTCCTTCTCCCTGGCTTCTACAGAGCCAGCTCGGGTGGCCACGTGCTAAAGTTCTGGCCAATGAGAAGGCTTTTGCTTTCCTAATAAAAGGAAAGGTATGCCTAGTGTTAGCTCTCTTCTCTCTTTTTCTGGACTGAGTACAGAGGAAATGCCTGGGATTCTGGCACCCACTTTGGGAATATGAGGCATGAGGATGAAAGCCACTGCCAAGAATGGAGGACGGGAAAGGTGGGAAAAGTAGAGGTCCTCGATGACATTTCTCAGATCTGAATGAATGCCAGCAACCACCCACCTCTGGACTTGTTGTTTTGTGAGGAAAATAAGTCCTGTTTGTTTCAGCCACTGTTAGTTGAGTTTTCTATTACTTACAACATTCTTAACTGAAACCCCCTTCCCATGGTTACTCTTGGTCTTAGGACTTTGGATGTTAGGTTCTGGGCTTTATTCCCAAACTCCAGCATCCTGTAAAGAACTCTCCATATTCATCATTTTTCAGCTAGCTGAACATATTTCCAGCTTAATTATCTTCCTCTGCTGGGAAGGGGGGAAACAAAACAGAACAAAAAAATCCTTAAAAGCTTCTTTTAGATTAAGACATTCGCCTTTAAAAAATTTTTTTATGATGCATAACATATACAACAGACAATATATGTATCAGTTACTGCTTTTAAATCAGTTCCAAAGTCACAAAATTGCTTGGAGTATAGGTATTATTTTAAAATTTTTGCTCTTCTTCATTTGTATTTCCATATCCTTTAGCATTTGTTTCATTATTTTTAGTAGCTGTGAATGTATATTTAAGTTTCTCTTCATTTCTTTTAGAGACACTTGTCTAATGACAACCTCTTTTTTTATAGAGTCTCATAGGATTTTCTTTCTTAGAAAACATTTATTTTCATACTCTTATACTCTGGGATATCCATAAATTGAGTCCATAAATTCCTGGCTATTCTGTATTATGCGATCAAATGTTTATCTCTCTACTTATCCAGCTGTGGTATTTGAATGTGATTTGGGTTTTTTCTCTTCCTTAAACAGGTTTTTGTTTCAAATAAAGCAAACAGGCATATAGGATTAAGCACTTTTGTCCTTAAAGTATAACTGAAAAACCAGGAACACATTGTGGAGAGAATGATCCCATCTTAGCAGTCCCAATACAAGGCTCTCAGTTCTTCCTGTTTATGGTGAACTTAGGCTCCTCATTCATAATGATGAAGCCTAACTGGCCAGGAGACAGTATGACAAACTATGCTTCCTATGACCTAGTAATGCTAAGGGTACATGTCTCATTTCATGCCCAGGTCTTGGGAAGATAAAACCCATCAAATTTTTTCCCCCAAATTTTCATTAATTAAACCCATCTGGTAGAATTTGGGAGGGAGCTCTATCAAACTCTGCCTGACAGAGCATCAGATCAAGCAGAGGACTCAGGTATCTTCAGATCCAACTCCTTCACTTTCAGGAGTTCAAAATCCAAGTATTAAATTCTAGGACCTCTTCCACCCCAGGGTATCCCACAACTTGCACAGGACTGAGTACCAGTTTCCCCAGTAACTAAGCCTCCATCCTGCCCCAAACCTTAGTTCAAGGAGGAACCTTAATGATTGTCTTGTTCAATGTTCTTTTCTTACATATGAGGAAACTGAGGCCAAGAGAACTTAAGTAATTACCCCAGGTAACCTGGCTAGTGCCTCTGGGAGAACAGAGACAAACCTGCCATCTCATTCAATCTCCTCCAAGCCATTTGAAATCAAGGCCAAAGTCTATAATAAACAAAGAAGGGATTTTTCTCCTTCTCCTGTCCTTTGGCTCTGAGTTTAATACTCCTGGTTACAAGTGGACATGTGCAAATTTAGCAACAATTCACAGACACTAGGAAAGTGTCAGCCTAGAATATTTCCAGGCAAAGAGAAGCTAGAAACTGTAATGTGTCGAAAATTAGAATAAAGAAGGAACAAGAGGAAGATCAAATGGTAAAGTCCTAAAAGCTTACCCCTCTGAGGTAAGTTAGTTATTACTTAAGAAAGTTCCCTTGGGCCTTGCACTGCCATTTAGGGAACATTTTTTGTAAAATAAATAAATAAATAAACAAACAAACAAAAACAAACAAAAGAACACTCAAAATAGAAAAACTCAAAGAACAAGGGGGACAAAGGAAAGGACTTTAGTTTGATTCCTTTCTTTCTTTTCTTTTTTTATTGTTTGTTATTATAGGGGTACAGATGTTTAGGTTATGTATGTTGCCCTTGCCCCCCCTTCTCCCCAAGTCCCAGTCCCAAGCGTGTCCATCTCTCGGAGGGTGCGCATTGCACTCTTTGTGTATGCATATATCCATCCCTTCCTCCCCCTCGCCCCTCCCCCTTCCCCCTCCCTCCCTACCCGACATCCAATAGATGCCATTCTTATATGTACACTTATGTGTTATTCAGTTACTACCAATTTGATGGTGAGTACATGTGGTGCTTGTTTTTCCATTCTTGGGATACTTCGCTTAGTAGAATGCGTTCCAACCCTATCCAGGAGTATACAAGAGGTGCTCAATTTTAACACCATTTAGCCCTATATCTGGTATATCACTTGGCTTTGTTGGTGTATTTTACCGTGTGAGATCTCTGTATTACCCGACATAACAATCCTCTCAAAGAACCATCTCTCAACTTGATTTTAGCAAGAGAAATGCTAAGAGAGAAGGCTTTATTTGGTTAAAGTTGTAAGCAAAAGATTGGCCAAAACATGACCTCGACACATAAATGTCCAGATCAACTAAATCCATATCGGCTGGCTGGCCACTGAAAAAGAGGCTCTGGGCTGCTTGGGTTTTTCATCGTGACATATGGTATTTTTGATCATTTCTTCCTTTCATCATGAAGGCTGCAAAGTTTTGAGCCATAACTCAAACTGAAATTCTGAAATCCTCTGTACTCCTGGATAGATTAAAACCTCTTTGGTTATTTTACGAGCAGGGCATATAATTGTCTGGTTAGACCCTACTCCTACTGGCTCTAACCTTTGGTTTCGTGGGCTCTACACTACTTCTGCCTAAAACAAGCTACCACCCTCTGAGGGCTGCTTGTGAAATTAAGAGTTAGCTGTAGTTTATAACTCTTTTGGGGTTAATGTCTTTGTTCTAGTGCTTGCAGCTCTTCTATATCACCTTTTAATTTTTTCAGGGTAACCTGCCAACATTCACCCTTTTAGGATTTCCAGCTTAGAGGATCTACCTTGCAGCATTGGGGTTGTACTAGAAAAGTGGCCACAAATCAGATGGCTGGCACTGGTGACCTGTCCTACCCTTTAATTTATCACTACTGACCCTGCATAAGATGTCAGAGATATTGCTCATGGCAGGTCCTAACAGACCCATTAGGTTCCCTATGACCTCCCCTCTGCAGGTCTTCGTGTAACCAATTTTCCCTTTAAGGACCATTACAAAGACCCTCCCAAAGTATGGGATTTTCTGCCAGTCAATATGTCAACTCAATGAACTGCTAAGATAGTAGAATTTATAAACTATTTTTGTCAATCGGTACCCAATTAGAAACACTGGTGGAGATTCCTACGCATAAAAGACTTCACAGCCTTGATCTTCTTTGGGCCCATTTCAAACTTTAATGCTGAAAAAACTTAACGAAGTATAGTTTTGCATTACTACTTTTGGAAGGTTCATGCACAGGTCCTGGGAAGATGAAGCCCATCAAACTTTTCTTAAAAATTTTCATTAATTAAACTCATCTGGTAGAATTTGGGAGGGAGCTCTGTCAGCTCTGCTTGACAGAACATCAGATTAAGTAGAAGACTCAGGTGTTTTCAGATCCAACTCCTTTGTTTTTAGGAATTCAAAAAGGAAGCATTAAATTCCAGGACCTCTCCCACCCCATGGCACCCCATGGCACCCCACAACTTGCACGGGGTCGAGTAACAGTTTCCGCAGTAAGTCTCCATGCTGCCCCAAACCTTAGTTCAAGGAGGAATGTCTTGTTCAATGTTCTCTTCTTACATATAAGGAAACTGAGGCCAAGAAAATTTAAATAATTACCCCAGGTAACCTGTCTAGTGAACCTGGGAGAACAGAGGCAGACTTGTGGTCTCATTCAAACTCCTGTAAGCCATATGAAATCGATGCCAAAGTCTACCACAAACAAGGGTTTGTGGAATTGGTTCTTAGTAGAGCTGCTTCTGAAGGATCAGCCCAGGAAAGCTGGGCCGCATTTTTTTGCTTAGTGCTGGGCAACAGTTGGTCTAAATAAAACTTACTGATTGACTTGTAATCTGTTAAGCTGGTAAAGAACCATAAATGTTTTCTACATCTGGTTCTTTACGCGGGTCATTTTAAATCAATAATAGAAAACGGGACCTGATTCCTCTGGTAATAGAAAATGGCTAGGACTAGGTACCCCTAATTCTGGTGAGGGTGATCGCATAGAACTTGTGCACAATGGGGACTTTCTCTAAGCACGCAAACGTAAAGAATCACTGCAAGAATGCAAGCCAAGTGATACCTGTCACCTCTATAACAATAAAAAAAAAAAATCCATGAAAATTTGGATGTTGTTTCTACATTTTTCCTTTAATTCTATTCCCAAGATCAGTGGGATCCTCAATAAAAGCTTATTGAATAAACGAGACAGTCACATCTCCAAGATCATGACTGTTGTATTAAATGGCAACCTAATTTTATATTGCAACATGGAAGCAAACTGACAATATTGACTGTCAGGAATCACATCTAAAGGACATGGTTATTATCTTGCCAGTTACATAGACCAGTGACCATCTCTCTTCTTAATGATGACAGTAGAATTTGAAGTCTTAGCAAATATCCTCAGCATGTCCCAATGTTGAGAATGTTTAAAAATCTTTTTCTTTTTAGAAAAATCGTCAGGACTGGGAGTGGTGTTTTTTTTTTTGGCTTTGTGGCAGATATTGATGATTACTTATTCAATATCCAACAGAATTACAATTTCTAATTTTTTGTTTTAGGATGGCAATGTGATGGGTCTGGAAGCTGGGAAGGAAGGTATGTGGGCTGGCCATGAAACACAGCTCTGGACCATGAAATATACATAGAAGTTCCTACAGAGAGGATTCTCTGACACCATTCTGCGCCTCAAAAAAGACAGTCTAGTAAAAAGGCCCTTCACTCTGGCCTCTTCCTCCTTGGATATCTGGAGGTAGAGCAGCCCTCTTTCAACAATGAAGATGAAAACCACTGACAAGGGTGGCAGAGCAAAAAACTAGGTGGGTCCTTGATGTCTTCCTCAAACAATTGTATCAGTCTTACATTGCCTATTTGTAAATTCCATATTAAGTGAGAAAAAAAGGTCTACAATTGGTTAGGTCTCTGTGGTTAACTTGAACATAATTCCAACAGATAAAGACTTAAACCGTGTTAACTAGTTTCACCTTATTTTGGCAGTTTATCTCCATTATGCAAAACAATATCAGAGTTTGTTAAAAGTATATTAAGGAGAAAAATGCACAATTAAAAAATAGCTTACATTTATGGAGGATTTACCATTGCATTAGCCACTATACTATGCATTTCACACATATATTTAACCTTATAACAGCACTATGTGTTAGTACTATTAGCATTCCCATTTTAGGATAAAAAAAAAAAAGAGTATCAGGATTAGGGTGGTTGAATTCAAGGTCACTCAGCTGGTTAAGTGACAGCTTACCCCAAATCCAAGTCTGTCTGACTCCAAAGACCATCCTTTTAACCATTTATTTCATTATACTATAAGATCAAAGAGGAAAGTCTGATGGTTTTAATTTCACCAGAGACGAATCTTCTGTTACAATCTTGATTTGTTCCACTATAAATTTACCAACCATAAAGAAGAACATCTAAGACTCCATAAATTTAAATAAGAGTTTATTGGGGCAACCCAAATGCGCCCCCTAGAACCCACTTGGAAAGAAAATGGTGGAACTTGTTGTCTTTGCCTTATTTCTGGTGTCCAACTCCTCTATGGCCTCTTCCTAGGTTTTTACATCTGGTGGGTTGCTGCATATCAAAAATCTGAGCACCAATTATATAAATTTTAATTATAAAACTTATTTTGGGTCAGCTTTACTTGCCTCAGAATAAGACCTTATAATGACTATTCTTTCAACTTTTCCCAGTGAAGAAAAGTAACAGGCATTCAGGTGCAGGTCTACCTTAAGACTGTATTAGGTGATAGCAAATCTTTTAAATCCAACAGTTTTCTTCTATGATTTAGTAAAAAGTATGGGCACATATGAGAACATCTTGAAGGAAAACATTATCATTGTTTGGCAAATAGGAGAATTCCCTCTTTCCTCTTTTTATTGTTGATCTAGGTCTCAATACATGTTTATTGAATAAATGAGGAAATAAAAACAAAAAGAGCAGACCACCATCACTAAAAAATTTAACCTTTCTAAAATACTCTAAAATTTGAAAATTCAGACTTTCTAAAACACCTTCTAAAATATTAAAATTTTAATGTTCATTTATTCCTGAAATTATGTGATGTGCTATGCATCACACGCATAGAGTATTTTAAAAATATTGAATATGTTTCTTTTTAAAATTCAAGTCACAGTCATTTCCAAATATTATAAAAATAAGCCCCTAGGGACTCTGCAGTTCTCTTCACTAAGATTGGAATCCATGGGTATTCTCAATTATTCTAGTCTTTTCTTATGGACAAGGCTTGATCATATCAACCATTCCTTTAAAGATTTCTAAATTTCCTTAAAGCCCTTATCAGCTCCCAGACACTGCAGTATTCTTGTATGACTACAGTCAGTTTCAAATTGTCAGTCTTCTTTCTCTGTTCCTAACCTATTGAATTCTGTATTAATAGGAAATATAACTATTCTATCCTGCCTTTCTCCTGACCTTGGGTCTTAGCACATTATAAAATTTATGTCGGTTGATGACAGATTTAACATTTTAAGGCAACACTGATCACAAATATTTTTCTCCTTGATCCAGAAATCCTATCTATTTGATTAAGCAGAGTTATATGTTTTTATATGGTGGGGATGTCTGTTTGTTGATTTATTTAATTATTTCTCCCAGAGGGAATCACAGACATAGGATTGGGAAATATCTTGTGTCTTAGTCCATTCAGTTTGTTATAACAAAATACCACAGCTTATAAAAAACAGAGGTAACAGCAGAATGAAGGCCTCTTCCTCATAGATAGCCATCTTCTTACTCTAACCTCACATGGTAGAAGAGGTGAGGGGTCTCCCTCAGTCCTCTTTTATAAGGGCATTAATCCTATTTATGAGAGCTCCACCTCCATGACCTAATCACCTCCCAAAGGCCCCAACATCTTGTGCGTGAGGATTTCAAACCATGAATTTTGGGAGGACATAAACATTTAGATTATAGCACTTTGTTAGCCAGGAAAGGAAGAGATGATTAGTATTTTCCAATAAAATATGTCATAATCATTTGTAGTATTAGTAATTTGTTACCAATAATAATAAGTAACACACTTGGCAAACGTTTCATTTTTTAATAAATAAAATAGGTCATTTCTATATTATCATTCTAAATAATACAAACAGCCATATATTTTCTTTAATGGGGGAGAAAACTAGATTTAGATATAGCTGAACAAGGAATTATACATATGAATAGCTAAAGATTTATTTAGCACTTATTTTATTCTGGGTACTGTGCTAAGGCTAAGGGTCTTATATAATTTCATTTAATTCTCATAACAACAGATTAAGGTTGGTTTCATCATTATCCTCATTTTATAGATGAGAAAAATCAAAGCTCAGGATGATTAAGGAATTAGCCTGTTCTTACACAGCTGGTAAGAGGTAGAGCCATGATTTGAACCCAGTATGCCCAACTAGGAAGAGTATGCACTCTACCAGCTTCCCTTATATGCCACACATTTCTAGATGTGTCCATGGGGTAAGTCACCCTCTTTGCAAAGAATCTTTAATCTCTCTGTCAAAGTAGAAAAAGGCTGATAGCTGCTGGCCTCAAGATTTTTATAAGCTGGTGACCTTGTTTTGGACCTGATGCCAAGGAGGCCAATAGCATGCATTGAATACTGCATTTCATGGCCTGAGATCAAAATACAACCTCATCAGCTGCCTTGAACATAAATGTCCCTGTTGAAGAATGGAATGCCATTAGAGTTGGAAAGTTTGATATAAATTTAATCCTACTTCAAAGACATACCCTATTGACAAAGAGTCTGAAGAACTGAACTTGCATATAAAAGTTAGGGCATTGCTATTATCAATCTAAATAAATGAAAAATCTAAGCCAGTTTTATTTAATCATTTCAGGATTGAGAAAGAGTAAGAAATGGATTTTTGGCTCACAAACCAGAAATGTAAATATCCAACAGCCTAAGGATATTTTTAAGTAACAGATAATACTCAATGACACAACTCCAAAGCAGATGAACAAAAGGAGAGAAATATGTATTTTTTAAACCACGTCTTCCTTCCATTTCAATTTTCAAATCGAAAAGGAAATAAAATAAATTAAATAGGAAAAATATCAATGCAATATTTTAGTTACAAATCAAACTAAAGATCAAATAATAAATTTGGAAATATGGCAGGACTACCTTACTCCTGAGTGCAAATGCAACATATTCTAGTTACGTGCCCTGTATTACTATAGGTTGTGTGTGTTTATTTTTCTCATGCATTCTGACTTGATCATCTTTGAAAACATCTTTTCCTATTCCTTTTTCTTTACATAAATCTTAAATATAATAGACAATATTTATTGATTTGATCAAAATTTCACCAGTTATAGGCAAACGAGAGGAAACACACACTGATGCATGATATATGTAAATGAATGTAAATAACTTCCAAGCAGACGAAGCTGAGAAGTCCCAGTCTGTCCCTGTCGCACCCTTTCCCATCCCGTAACAGAAAGTCACTACTTCTAACTTCAATGGTGAAGGCTCAACATTCTTTAGAGACTCCACTTCAGCGGAATCTTTTCCTCACCTCCTGTGAATTAGGGAGAACTAGAAAAAAGGCATATTATTGCTTCTAGTTTACTTGCGAGACAGAATTTGAGATTTGTTGTTATTCAGTGTTCTCTTGTGCTGTGGATGTTACTGGTTTCCTTAACAGTTGATACAGCTCCATTAATTGGGTCTTGACAAGTAAAAAGCTTTTCCATCAGCCTTTACAGGTATTGGGTATGTATGTGCTTTTTAAGTGAGAAATGTAAATCTGTCTATTTACATAGAGAACTTGAGGTGTGCGTAAGCTAATTGCTTGCCTATGATCATACAATAAAATCCAGACTGGGAGTGAATCAGTCTTAGCTGGGCTCCCTCTTCACCTTATTCCCATCTCCCCACGCACTGGGGTTCAGGTTCTTAATCACACTACATACTAAAGGCTTTGCATAACTAATTAGTCTTCAAACCATACACTGTATTATGGAACATGTACTATAGTGGAGAACAGATGTCATGATGAGAATCTTATTTTCTGCTATTTCCCGATTTTGGCATGTGAACATTTGTAACCTTAATGTTGCATGAACAAAGATTTTTTCATTTAATATTAATATGGGAACTCACAAATGCTCCTTCTCAAGTTGGAATGCTGCCATGTTCTGATTTCAACAAGTGTGTGGCTGGTTTTTCAGTGTATTAATTTGCATCAAGGTCCTGTAGCTGTCTTCTGAGCTGAAAATGTGGTCACATTCTAATCTTTCAGATATAACCTCAGACAAAACTCCTAGAGATATTTACATTTCTCACTTAAAAAGCACGTACATACCCAATACCTATAAAGGCAGATGGAAAAGCTTTTTACCTGTCAAGACCCAATTCATGGAGCTGTATCAACTGTTAAGGAAACCAGTAACATCCACAGCACAAGAGAACACTGAATAACAACAAATCTCAAATTTTGTCTCACAAGTAACAGAGACAGAACCCCTTGGTTTTGTAACCAAGGGTTAAAAAGTTAGTTTTCAAAGACAGGGCTTTCAAATGGACTGGCAAATTTATTTCCTCTTTCAAAGTGAAGATTTGACCCAAATGGCAAACTCTGATACTCAGACTAGGTAGGTCTGCGAGCCATGTGTGCCTGCCAACGGCCCAAGAATCACGGTCAGCTACTTGGGGATAGTAACTGGGGCTGCTGCTTCTCTCGCTGCATCTACCTATGAAAATCCCACCACATACTTAGGCAACATGATAATGATAATAACGGTAATTAGTCTCTTTTGACCCATTTTACCTTAAATGACAGAATGCGGACCTGCTAAATCCCTAGATTAGATTCACGTGTGTGGCGGGTAGAGTCGAAAAGCAGGGAAATGGAAGCAGCTGTAACTTTTCAGAAATTCTTTGCTGTATCTGCTCAGCCAGAGTTGGGTATCTTATCAACAGCTCCTCAACTAAGGCTTCTAACCTTCGAATTTAATGTGGAGCCAGTCAGCTAATGAATCATATAAAAATATATAAAAGAAAATTGGTTGTTGATTCTGGGCACCCACATAGTTATAATGACTGTAGTGAGATAAGATGGCCTATTTAATGCAGTGATAAGCTCCAACTTGACTCTAGAACACTCCTTTAGGCTTCAGTGTCTACCCCATTGAAAGGATACTAATACTAATGTCCTTTATATTCTGTTAAATCAGAAAAAATGTAACCATCTTGTTCCACAGGGCAAAAAAACCTTGCCATTTGGAACTGTGGAAGGAAGTAACTGGTACTTCATTTCCCCACTTCAATTATCAGCTTGAGAGGAGGTTCTTTACTCTTTCGGGTGGAGAGCTGCTTAAGAATAAATGTTCTTAAAATAAATATCAATATAAGCAGAGGGGTTTTCACTTGTTTGTGCATATAATGTCTCTGGAAGGATGCAGGTGAACTGGTAACATGGGGGAGGGCAACTGTGAGGAGCTAGAAATAGTGAGCTGGTGGCGAGTGGGGAAGAGTGGGAGGGAGGCCTTATCTGGTCGCTTGCAAATAGAATTTCTAACCGACTTTGAAAATTTGGTGTCATCCCTCTCTATTTACCCTCTTAACACCTGTGTAGGAAATACGGTGACAATAGCAATAATAAAATTTGCTGAGAACTAATGATCTGCCTGGCACTCTGTTAAGTACCTGACATAAATTATATCATTTGCTCCTCCTAACAACCTAATGTGGTAGGTACTATCTCCATTTCATAGATACTAAACTGAACCACATACACTGACGAGAGATGCATATACTGGGGAAATCCTCCCTGGGGTTGTGCCAAGTCAGAGGCAGGGTGTTATGTTTTACAAAGAATTTTGGTTTCTTAAGGCCAGTGCCTCTGAGTTATACAATTCTGGGACTACATTTGCAATAATTGTTAATCAATGGAGTTCTAGTAAAATCTAATATTCCGAAACAAAAATTAGAGGTCTTAAAGAGTTTCCCACAAACAAATCGCATCGGGCTCAAATCAGAACCTGAGTTTCTCTGAGTTGGATAAAAGAGACTATAGTGCAAAGTATGTACAGATCTTGCTCTTACAGGTAAACAAGATCTTTGCCTTTAGGTGGTTATTTTAGGAAGCTTCACATTGACCTTTACAGACACTCCCTCTCCTGCTCTCATAATAGCCAGAGGATTATCTCCCTATCATGTTACAACTGCTCACCTGGTCACACACACACCAGTCATGCCACAGAGGTTTGTGAAGTCTCTCAACTTCCAGAGATTATTCATACCCCTACCACAAATGCTACCTTTCTCTTTCCTCTGGAGCCTGCTCACTAGTGTATGGCTATGCATCTTCGCTCCCACCCACTCCTTCTATGCCTATTTCCTGCATTCTTTCATTTTATAAAGAACAAGTATAAGAGCGGAATCCTTCTTTTTAACACTCTAAGGCTTGTTTCTTCAAGTCCTTGAATAATTTTTAAGTATTATACTGTACTATGTTGAGTTTTAAAAGCCCAAAGCTTCTGTGGTATAAATGGAAATGATTAATTCTGGAAATTCTCATTGTATTGTTGTTAAACCCACACTCCCTCTGAGTGCTTACAATTTTAGCTAGCCCAGTAAATATTTTGACCCAAGTCAGTCCAAATAATGTTCATTCCCATATGATTGTATAGAATTGTTTTATCATTTTCTGTTGATAAAAATAATATGAATTATATAATGAGTCACTATCATTCTCTCTCACTGAATTTAAGATTAAATGGATGTAGAATCCTCCTACTAAATTTTAGGTTGTGAGGACCAAAGGGACTGAGAAACTTTTTGAGAAGGAAATCAAGACAAAGGTTTGTGTCCAGGAGTGTGGCCGTCCCCACTGTCTTCCTGGTCACATGAGAGTAGGTTATAATCTATAGAATATACATCCTGCTCCTTTCAAGCAATATACAAGATTTACATTTCCATCACTTTAAATGCAGGTAAGATACTGACCTGCTTTCAAAACTTACACTTAGTAAAAAAGTATAAAATGACCTAACAATGAGTATGTGGGTTATTAGGGACCAAACTATCCTGCCATCAACACAGGATTTTCTCTACACACGTGTATATGTATGTTTGCAGCTTTAAAGATGTTCTAACCTTATTTTTTAGTCATGTTGCTCATTAGAGCTGATGAGGCAGAATTTCAGGGAAGGAGATCTACTACATGAGGTTGAAATGTGAAACAGTGTAAAAGATAATATAGTTACTGCCATCTGTAGACCTTCTGAGTTGCAATTTTTCCACTATGAGTTTTTAAATGCCATTACTGAGGGGTAACCAAAGAATTATCACTAATTTAATGAACTTTGTGGGGTCAAACCAGAAATCTCTGACATTTGCTGAGATATAGACAAATGCAAGGTGATGTTACCTGAAGTTGACAAAGCAGCTAGAGCCTTAGTGTCTACACTGAATTTCTTTCTAGCTTGTTCACAGATGTGGGTATGACATAAGAGGTTGGAAATCCACTGGTTCATGAGTTGGCTCAAGCCCACATCAATTCCAATTTAGTATTATCTTCATTTTCACATCAAATCTCCCATTTTGATACTTCATTGGGGTTGAGGGTAGTGGTGGCTACCACACAACATTAGATCAAAGTGACAAATACTTATTCAGATTTAAAAACCAAATAAAAAAATAAATAAAATAAAAACCAAATGAAATTGACAGACATTTATGTGCTTAATAAATTAAGGTTTAAATCGGCTGTTAACAAATCAGCTAGTCAGCTGCAGAAATCACCCACAACAATATTTATAGCTTTTATTGGTGCTCACTATGTGTTAGGCACTATTCTGAGTGTTTTACATATATTACGTCATTAATCTTCACCATCACCTTATTAGTTAGGTACTGTTATCATTAGCAATCTGAAAGTGAGGAAGTTCAGGCACAGAGGGCTAACTGTTCAAGATTAACATATCAGAGAGAAATAACAGGCCACTGTAGACACTGTCACAGTTTGTGATTTCTACCTCAATCAAAGGTCATTTGGAATTATTAACTAGTCTTTGGGTTCCTAATGTTGAATTAACCTAAAACAGATATCTGAGGCAGAGACTGCTAGCTGACCTCCAACATCCATGCTTTTCTCCTTTCTTCAATAAAGGAATCCCTGAGTTTTATCTGGGCACAGGGCTGCTCAACATGGCCTCCCTAACAACTAGGTTTGGCCATGTGACCAAGTTCTACACAACAGGATGATCAGAAGCAATGTGTACAACCTCTAGGTCATGCCCTTAAAAGGCTTTCTTATCTTCCTCTTGTTCAGGATGTGGATGTGATGGTGGGATCAGGAGCAGCCATATTAGACCATGAAATGGAGGCTGTGTGCCAAGGATGGTGGAACAACAACATAGAAGGAGCCTGAGTGCCTGGGGCTGCCACATCAACCCTGGGCTGGTTATACTCTGGCTGCTGCATAAGAGAGAAATAAGCTTCTACCTTATTTAAACATTGTTATTTTTACAGCCATACAATCTGTATCATAAGTTATTCACATAATAATTTTATTTTATCATTTAAAGTATGCTCAGTTTATAGGGAGTAGGACCCCTGCTCTATAATGCATATTTTCAGTTTCCAGAGATTCTGTCACATTTGATACTTACTTTTTAGGCCACTGTTACACTGAAGTAGTATCAAAATTGCCTAGTTGTTTTTTATAAAATAAGTACCAGTATTAATAGAGCTATTAAGTAACCAAACCATAGGTTAGAAATTTGAAAAGCTTCCAGAAATACATGCTTAAACCCAGTTGAAGCAGTATCATGTAATTTAGAGATCTGGTCATTGAGTCTTAGTTTCCATATGCCCTTATGTACACATCTGCCAACACTTAATGCAGGGTTTCTCAACCTCAGCACTACTGACCAGATAATTCTTTGTTGTGGGGCCTGTTCTGTCCATTGTAGGTTGTTTAATAGCATCCCCGGCTTCTACCTACAAGATGGCAGTAGCACCTGACCCCAGTTAAGACAATTAAAAATATCATGAGACACTGCCAAATGTTCCCTGTGGGGACAAAATCACTCCTAGTTGAGAAACATACATATAATGTATCCTAGGTTGCAGATTTTGAAAAAGCAGAAACTGTGACTCTGCTTAAATTCTAAATTTAAATTCTAGTGGGGACACAGTCAGGTAGGTCCTTAATGTACTTTCGATGACAGTGGTGCCCTGGCGATTACCAGGGGCAAGGAACATGAGCTGATTCTTATTTTTTAAATTAAGAAGTTCACTAAGCTTTCAATAAGAAAATTCACTGGGTAGTAAAAAAGTCGTAGGCATAATTCCAAGCACAGTTAACTATTAGTCTAACTTCCTTTATCCAAGGTTAAGATGGAAATAATTGCCTACGTGAAATAAAAAAAAAATCCACTATGCATGAATAGCATTCTTTTACAGAAATTCTAATGGTAGTAGAGAATTTGACCCTTTCAGAATCAAGATCACTGCCTTATTAAAAACTTCCAGTTCCTTTAGCATTTATATGTTGCTAGCACTATATCTGCAGACATTTGGATATTACATATGTATAACAAGTAACAGACATTTGTAGATATTTTCGAATACGTAAACTTTTTTAGGTCTACCATCAAGTTCTTCTACCTTGATACCCCCATAAGACTTAGCACTGGGTCTATTTTGATGAATGGAAACACTTCCATGTTCCATGGGATCAGCTGATTCAAAGCAAATAGTATCTTCACAGTCTCTTTCCTATTAGAGAGAGTGGGGAAGAAGTGTACTGTAAAAAGATCCATCAGGCCCGTCACCTGTCCCAAGATGGGACTCCAGAGTGAGGAAAAAGCTGTCAACTTGCATTTCTTTCAAATCACTGCACTCAGCCCCAGCACCTTTGGCATAATTAATGATTGTCAGGGCGTGGGAAGCCAATCAATTTGATGTTCATTTTCATCAACAAAGCAGAAGTAATGCCCCAAGGGTGGGATAGAAATTACATTATGTTTTGAGAGAATTTTCTCTTTGCTGATTTCTGGAGTGGGTGGAATTCAAGACATATCTCCTTTTCCCTTTCAGAACATATGCTTTTAAAAGCCTGGCTGATTGCTGCCACCCATCATTTCTGGCAACCAAAAAACTCCATTGTTTCAACCTGAGCATTCTACTGCTCATGGTGGGGGCAGGAGAGGGATCTGCTATTCATTGAAAGAGATCATATTTAAAAATGGAAATCAAAGGCAACATACTGAGAGAGGGGGTCATTTGTCCTTTATCTAATACGCTGAATAAAAACAAAGGCTGGGCATTGTCATAGTCACCTATATCCAAGAAGGTGCATAACCAAAGACATTTCAGATACTAAGGACTCTAAGAGTTCAATCAAATGGCTAAATGCAGAATTTTAAAAAAAATTTCTTCTACTTTCTTCCTCCCATTAAGTTCACTTCATCATTACTTTAAGATTTTGAAAAGCAATTCAGAGACATTGCTCTTCAATGACATTCACTCAAAAGTAAAACACCATTACTTTCTCTTTCCAGCATGATACAAAGCAAAATAGTATCAGACTACACCACAAAAGGGTTTGGGTTCCTTTTGCTTTGTTTGTTTTCAGTATAGTTGGGCATAGCCTCAAAGGTCTGGTTCAGGAGTAACCCAACCATCTCAATAAAGACAGGAGTTTGGATCCACAAGGTGTTTGGCACAAACCAACCTGTTCAGTCAAAACCAAACCATCTGGCACAAACATGGTAGTTGGGGTGCACGAGGTAATTCTCAGGTTTACCTGAAGGGAACTCAAAGGTGGGAATTCCAGGCTTCCTTAGTGATTAGCCTAGTGATGTTCATGACCCACTGGCAGATCATGAAATAAATTTAGTGGATCTCAACCAGTACTTTTTAAAAAGGATGAAATAAAATAGCATAGATTAGAAAATGTTAGACATGGAACATGTGTGGATTGTTTCAGTTACACATACCTTCCTTCCTTCCTATCATTATCACTTATCTACTTACCAATCAACCTATCTGTATACATTTTGCATCATCATTTAACACACACACATGCCTATACACAAACTACAGGTAAAATTTACTTTGGGTTTTTGTCAAAAAAGTTTGAAAGCCACCATTTCAGCACATTGTTGTACCTACTTTGTTATGACAAACTATCTTAAGAGTCTATTAAAACCAAACCAAAACAAAGATAAATATCCTTTTCCTAGTGCAGATTTAAAATTCCTTCTTTTAGAAATCTCTTTAATCCTAAGAAACTTGGCAATTTGAAAAAAAAAATGAGCTCAAGCTGGTTACCACCATCAAGAGGGTAAGAAAATAATTTCTTTGCTAGCAGTGTATCAGAATCACTCTTAGTTCTTCAATTGCACAAATAAAGGCAGTCATGTTGGAATCCAGCTGTTTGCAAAAGGATTTAAAAAGTGTCATGGATATAGTCTGAGAGGCACGGAGCTAATACCATCATCGTGAGAATGTCAACCACACAATCTGACCAGGGAGGCATCTTCTCTGCCTTCATTCTAAGCAGAGAGGAGTTTTTCCAACTGATCAAAAGATCCCTTAAAAATCAGTGTATATGACTCCCTAAGACTCTAATAAAGACTCTAATAACTTAATAGAGGCAGCAATATCATTTAGCTTGAGCCAGTAACGATTTCCCATAGGTCTAACTGCAAGTTTATCCCAGTTCCCCAATCAAACAAAAATGACTTAAATGCATTCACAATGTGCTAAGCACACAGGATCCTCCTGGTTGGGTTATTTATACAGACTAAAAAAAGAAGAAAAAAAAAAAAAGCACGTCTCGAAATGGATGCAGTTTTCCTTAATTTCATTTCTTTTTTGTTATAACTTGTTCTAGTATATGCTTGTGTAACCCAGAAGAGGGGCCACCATTGCCAGATAACAATCTGTTCATTTCAGTCAACCAAGAATTTTCTTTTTTTAAACTCTAAAAAGTCTCTTCAGTGGAAACTTCTCCTTAAAATGGTAAAGTCCTTTTAGAAATTTTGACCAGTTTGCTCTTATATGCTCAAAGGAAATGAACACACACACATACATAGTAGAGAAAATGGTTGTAATTGAATCACTTGTAAAGGTTTCTCCTCACTCCACTCTCTACCCCTCACCCCAGTGAATTTTGAAACGTGCATCATCCCAGAGGAAACTGTAATTCAGACTCACTCTGGCTCAGCATTAAGTAGTCGAGCTCACAGCCTGCCAGCAAGAAGTGGACTGCCTATTTTATCACTGAAACGTATTCTCACTCCCTATCTCAGCATGAAGAATGGTACGGGAACAGGTCTAGACTAGATAATCACCTACTCTATTTTGGAGGCTAAAAACATTTAAAACGAACATTTAGCTGAACAATGGATTTATATAATGCAAGTTGTGAAAAGTCTATGGAGAATATGTTTTCTCAGATATTATGGATACCAAATAAAATATGTTTTACAAGTGATTTTTGACATCTGAAGATTATTAAAGATAGGTGGGAGGTGGTATATTTAGCTGAAAAGTCATCTTGTCCCTGAGCCCTTCAGTGGCTGTGGTCATCTTACTTAGTAACTAGGTTTTTGATGGTTTAGTACTTAGCAGTGTTTCTAAATACAAAAGACAAAGAAATTCCTTATTAAGTACTATTTCTATGAATGGGGCAAAATAAAATCCTTCACTTTAAAAGATACATATTATGTACTAGCAAATATGAGCTCTTTCGATTGTATTATATGTATATAACAAATACTTAAGAATTCTGTTGTAAATAATCGATGTTATTGTCTTACACAATACAATTTGGTATAACGTTTAGAAAATGCCATCATTAGTGGTTTTACGATTGTAAATCACTTCTTCAATGGCAGTACTGGCAAAATACACACACACAATAGCCTCTAGGCACGTTTTGTAAGCATCTGTTAGAGTAATTTGCAGTTTTATTGGCAAACTCATAGGTCCCTAACATAGCTCTTTTATAAATAATGCCGGAGCAATTCTTGGGTGAAGTTAAATTTACCTATCTGATGAAGGTAATTGTCTTTTCTGGAAGAAATTCTAAATAATGGGACTTGTTTGTTTTTTAAATTCTGATTTCAAGTTCTATAATGTTCTGAACCTTTTTGTTATTAGATTGCATTCTGTAGATGTTTTCTCATACATACTCATTTAAATAGTTATTTTTAACTGATTAAGAAGAAAAATCAAATGAGATAAATATTGGGCAACACACCATCAATAATTAACTGATCATTAAAGGGACAGGCACAGATTCCATCCACTGTAAAAATACTACTTAGCAAATTAACTTTGCCTCTCTTATCTCTATGCAGGGCCTCTCTGTTCCCATTAAGCTTTCAGGGGACTTTATTTGAACTTTAAAGATTAAACAAGAAGGAGTCAGATTAACTTTTTAAAATGGAAGTGAGATCATGTCACTTTTCTGCTCAAAACGTTCCAATGGTTCCTGGCATACTTGCAATAAAAGCCCAAATCTTTGCTATTCCCTAGGAGGCCCTAGAAGCTGTCTCCCTTCCTCCTGTATGCTGCCCTCCCTTCCTGCTGTCGCTTACCCAACCAAGCTCCCTCCACCCCAAATTCAAGACGTTGTAGTTACTGCTCCCTTTGCCTGAACACTCTCTGGCACTCAACAGGACTGCTCCCACACATGTACAGGTAGCTAGCTGCTAGAAATGGACCTTCTTGGGGAGTCTTTCCCTGACCACCCTACCTAGAGGGCCCCTTTCCAAACCCCCTTTTCCTATTATTTTTTCCACGATGATGATTTATATATAAAAATATTTCTTTATTGCCAGCCTCCCCCTCTAGGGTGTAAACCTCATGAAGACAGCGACTTTGTTTTGCCACTGCTGTTCCTCAGGACCAAAGAAAGCAAAGAAAGTTAATTTGCTAAGTAGTACTTTTATAGTGGATGGAATCTATGCATATCCCTTTAATAATCAATTATTGATGGTGTGTTGCCCAATATTTATCTCATTTGATTTTTCTCCTTAATCAGTTAAAAATAACTAATTAAATGAGTATGTATGAGAAAACATCTACAAAATGCATCCCTGGCATATAAAAGCTGCTCAATATGTAAGTATTGAATGAATGAATGAACTGTCTTTTCACCCCAGTGGTACACACACCTCACACTGCTCATCAAATATTTAATGCTATTCAGATTCTTTTATATTTAGCCATCATTTCGTAACATTCCAGTATTCTCTGACAATGATGGAGAAGAATGAAAATAATCTAAGGCGAAAGTCAATGAACCTGTCTGGAGCCACCAATATCTTTTTTTTCTAACTGACCTCTTCCATGAGGAAATTAAACAGATACAACGGAAATCTGAATGCTCATTATACTTCTTGATATAACTACTGAAAATACCCTCCACCAGCAGCTAATATTTTTTATTAATTACATCTAAGTCAATGATACTTGTGAGACCAATGGTACAATGCAACAGTACAACAGACTGTTCCACTGAATATTTTATTTTCAACAACCAAGTCAGAGAAAATGGTGTGTAGTTCTTCTATAACAGCTGGTGGGTGCCCTAAGATAAATTTTACTCATTAATCTCTTTTGGAAGGTTAAAAATAAGTATCCATCCTCAAACTTCAATGATTCCTTGAGTAAACTTAGTTAAGTATCCAAATTGAAATATGTATTTAAATGATGGTGGTCATAGTTGTATTTCATATGAGGATTTCACAGCTCTTTGCTAATATACTTACAGGATGTGTAACCTTAAAGTTTCTGCTAAAATGTGCTCATTGTGTGTTACACGAGATGTATAGAAGCCTCTCACAAAGACCTCTGTGTGACCACAATAATTATTAAGCTTATGGCCTACAACTCAAAGTATCATGGATGTTATCTTTGTTCCTTATTGCTCCCTCTAATAAATTTAATTTTTCTTTTTATAAAAGTGTTTCATTTTCATTATAGAAAACTAGAAGAATATAGACAAGTGGAAAAAATCAAAATAAAATTCTCAACCAGAGTTCCTATTACCACCCAAAGACAACTGCTATGAACATTTTGGTGAACTTTCATTTTTCTTTTTCATGTCCCAATGCCTTTTTTTAAAAAACATTAATTACTATGAAAGGCATGTAATCCAAGGCAAGTCTTAGTATGACACCAGTGATGATATTTTTAAAATACCACATTTTCGAGTGATAAAAGTAACAGTTGGGAGATAGACCAGAGTGTTTTAAAAATTAACATTTTTCATAAAAATGAAAAACAATTTGACCAAAAATAGCGTCAAAAATAACTTTCACATACCGAAACCATGCCTACATGTTAAAAGCATTTGTGAGAGTACACATTTTTCTCTTTTCTAAGTAAACTTTTCCCCTACTTTTCTTTGGGCAAGTGCCTATGCAGTCCGTACAAAATTTGTGAGCAAAAAAATAATTGGGATGAGTCATCTCGCCTTTTAAGTCATCTTGCCACAAAATGATTACCTAAAGTCCACATAACCAATTAATTCCTGCCTTCTTACTCTCTAAAAGACCAACAGCCAGGGTTTGGATCTAATCTTTTTTGTAAATCGTTCTACCTCCAGGCTATCCCACTCCCTAATTATCCCGTTTCCTGGCCTCTTTCCAATTCCTATAATACAGCTGATTTCCCTGATAACCTCCTCAGCCCCTTTCCCAGGACCACCCTCCCCATCCCCCCAACACACCAATTCATGAATCTTTCAACTGAATGTCCCTGAGCCTAATTCCATTGAAGTTAAAAAAGAAGCGACTGATCTGAGTGACTCATTCCTGGATACTTACGGCGGGAAACTAGATTCTGCAGCTGGATGAGTCATTTTGACTGGAAAGCCCCAATGGGAAAAAGGTAACTTAGGGTGCATATAACAGAGGACGGGGAAATCATGAAGGCAGTAGGTGCCAATAAACACAGGACATTAAAGCAGTATTCCTTAGTCTGAAGTGAATTTTTTCCTAACATTTTCATCTCTTCCAGCTGAAAATATCTCCATTCACTTCTATTGATTTTAGTTCTACTATTCTTCTGGAGACATATTTAACTGCCAAAGTTGATCTTATGCAAACCTCCAGGCACATCCTCACAAAACTTCCAGAAAAATCTGGTGTCAAGCATTCAGTACTAGACTATACAAGACAGTTTCTCCTTTGTTCGAAATAAAAAGAATGTATTGATGTGTTCTGAGTATAAAAATAACAATTATAAAAATGGGAGCTTATAAAATATAAGTAAAAATCACTTGAAATCCCAACTAAATTGAGGTAGAATTAACATTTCTACATTTATTTTTTTTGATCTTTTTTCCTGCATGCACACATTTTTGCAAATCATGGTATCGTATCAATTCATATGGATTTGTAAACTGCTTTATATTCTCATGAACTGTATCAAAAACTGATTTAACTGTGGCTTCTAGTTGGGGGACCTCACTTAAGGAAGATGGTTAAGAATTGTTGCTTTATCTGTATTTTTCATAGTTCACTTAATCTAGAGATTTTTCACTATGGCTGCAAATCATACGTGTAAATGCTAATTCTCAAAAAAAAAAAGTGATCTGAATACTTAAGTCTCCCACATTACCTCTTTTAATTCTTAAAAATTATAAATGTCATGCAAATTAATGAGACAAAACAGAATAAAAGATAAAAACTGAAAAATAAAAGAACACGTCTCACTTCCTGCCTTTTTCTTCCAAACCCTGTCCTTTCCACTAGTCAGTGGTAACCACTGTTCACAGTTATCTGTTCAGAAATTATCTATGCATATACAATATGTTATATACACATAAAATGTACTGCCTTTTTAAAAAACGTAAGTGAGATCATGCCACACTTGTTTTCTGCAGCCAGTTTTTCCTTTTTTTAATCTAACAATATGTCTTTGGCATCTTTTCAAATAAATTCCTACAGATCTCCTTCATTCTTTTTTAATGGCTGTGGAGTTTTCCAATGAATATTCCAGATAAACAGATACAACGGAAATCTGAATGCTCATTATACTTCTTGATATAACTAACTGGTTTATTTCACCAGTTCCCTACCTATGCGCATTTAGTTTGTTTTCAGGTCTTCATGGGGCAAAGTGCATTCTTGTCCATATACCTTAGAATTATTTGCTCAAATCCATTTGTAGGTTAAATTCCTAGAATGAGATATCAGCAACCAAGTTCACAAAATAAGTTCACAGAATTCTCTCTGCAACTGAGAGAATTCATTTCTCATTTATGTTTTTAACAGAGCATTTAATGTAAGTCTTGCTTTATGTAAACCCCACCATGGCTCACAGTAGAAAAAGGGAAGGAAAAGAATGGGATGAGACAGAAAGCAAAAGCATTTGAGAGTGTAGGTGGCTAAGGCCAGAAATGGCTGTGTACATGTGGTGATCTCCATCTGCAGTAGGGAGTTACTTGTTTCTTTCAGAGCTGAGGAGAAAGGTCTAAGACCAGGGAGGTATGCAGCCTATTAGCTGTAGAAAACTATTTCTCTCTTCATGTGTAAGAAACAATTGGGAAAGTGTCAGAAGATTTGTGGGATGTTTCCCAACCAAGAGGGAAAAGCTACATACAATTTTTTTAATAATTTAAAAGAAAAAAGATATTTCTATTTTAAGGCTGCCCAAATTCCCTAAAGATTCAGGCATGAATTCAAATCTATCTCAGTTTCCCTTAAGTATTTATGAAAGACTCTTTTGTGAACTTTTGCCTCATTTGGATCAAAATATAAAACTGTTCTTCAATAAAATAAGTTACATTAAAAAAGAAGATCACTTGATAAAAGATTTCTTTAAAATACCTGTTTAGCTCAAAGATGGGAAAAATTCTACTTGACATAATTCCAAGCTTTTTAATATAAGACTAATGACATAGGTAATTTTATGACTAAGAAACTGATTATGTAATAATCAGTTTTGGGTTTTCACATTAATTTAAGTATTGGACTTTCACATCAAACCATCTAGACTCTTCTTATACCTCCATCTCCCCACTCTCTGCCCCCAGAAATGCCCTAAAGCTTCTCTGGTGGTTGGCAGTTAGTTCTACATCTAAGGTGAAAAAAAGGAACACAAGAGCCCTGCAATCTTTCTCCTGTGGAGGTAAACCAATTTATCCTAAAAGGAGAATTACTTCATAGTATAGTAGTCCCCCATCCAAGGTTTCGCTTTCCAAGGTCCAAAAACATTAAATGGAAAATTCCAGAAATAAACAACTCATAAGTCTACACTTAGGAGCAGCTGTTCTGTGTATTGTAATGAAATTGCGCATCGTCCCACTTTCCCACCAGAGATTTGAATTCTCCCTTTGTCCAGCGTATCCATGCTGTACACACTACCTGCTTATTAGTCACCCATATCCAGCCATCAACATCATCATGGCTCGATGATCCACAATCACCCAAAGCAGATGATCCGTCTCCTGACCTAACCTATCATCAGAAGGTCAACAGTACCCTTACGCATGTCACAATGCCTACATCATTCACCTACCTTCATCTCATCACATGGGCATCATATCATCTCATGTCATCACAAGAATAAGGGTAAGTACAGTACAATAAGAAATTTTGAGAGAGACCACATTCTCATAACTTTTATTAGAGCATATTATTATAATTGTTCTATTTCATCATAAGTTATTTTTGTTAATCTCTTATGTATTATGTATAGGAAAAACATACTATTTATAGAGTCCAGTACTACCTGTGGTTTCAGGCATCCACTGGGGGTCTTGCAACATATCTCCCAAAGATGACGGGGGGACTACTGTAGTGTGAGCACCCTCATTAGATAGAGAGACCAACTATATTTATTAAGGGCTTTACTGTGTATCTTATATTTGTAAATGGATCCATTTTGATATGTGGTAAAAGACAGATCTGTATTATAATCAAAGTCTTATGAGTGCACGTGTATCAGTTAAAGTTTAGATTTTATCCTAAGGGCAATGAGAAGCCACTAGGGCCAGCAGTGACATGATGAGATCTGCCTTCTAGAAAGATCAGTCTGACTGCAGGATGGAGAGAAGGGATTGGAGGGGGTGACACTGGAGACAGGGAGGCCAGCCAGAGCTGCTGTTATAATGCAGAGAACTAGTAATGAAGACTTGAATAATGTTATTGGCAGTTTGAATTGAAAGAAAAAAATATAATTAGGAGAGATCTAGGGGGAAGGATCAATGCAGAAAGACATGGCAACAAGACAGAAGTGGCGGGTGAAGAAGAGGTAGTGATGAAAGATGGTGTAGCAGATAGTGTTGTTCTCCAGACCCCTCCCCAATTACAGGATGAGCATCCCAAACCCAAAAATCCAAAATCTGAAATGTTCCAAAATCCAAAACTTTTTGAGCACCTACATGGTGCTCAAAGGAAACGCTCACTGGAGCATTTCAGGTTTCAGATTCTCAGATTTGGGATGCTCAACTGATAGGTATAATACGAATATTCTGAGATCCAAAATAAATCCCAAATCCGAAACACTTCTGGTCTCAAACATTTCAGATAAGGGATACTCAACCTGTATCTCTTTGCCTTTACTACAGTGCCTGACCCCCCACTGCCAGCACCTGCATGTATTTCCCAAGGGCTTTCTCTGGCCCGTGAAGCCCACGTGGCCCACCTGTGGGGTAGAACCAATGTGGGGGAATTACCTCTCCTGGGAGCAGCTTTAACCAATGACTGACTCCATAAATATCCTAGCTGTCTCACCCACTCAGGTGGGAAACTCTGAAGTATGTGTCCTGCAGTGCTCCCCAGAGTTCCATGGGGAAAAGAATCCCCAGTTGCCCACGCTGGTAACCCGTTTGATAATGTACACTTTATAGGTGCTGCCTGCCTTTGCCTGGTTTACTTCCCCATCCCCCTACCACTGTTTCCTGGCCTCGCCTCCTTAAAAAAAAAAAACAAAAAAACCCCACCTATCTGCACTTAAATCTTTGTTTCAGAATCTGCTTCTGGGAAAACCCAAACTTAACGGTAAGTGTCCAGACTTATGGTTTGTGCCATGGTGGGTGATGCTGATGATGCTATCTACTAAGATAGAAAAAAAAGGCAAAGAGGGTTTTAATTAGTTGATTGATTAGTTTTTTGGAGGGGAGGTATAAGGAAGGTGGGAGGCAGGGGAAAAGATATGTTCAGTTTGGGACCCTTTTGAATTTCAAGAGTTCCAGGGACCTCTAATTGGGATGTCTCAATGGAACACCTGGGGATGGTGCGGTGAGCCTAATATTAAGCAAATGCAAAGACGAACCATACTTTTGTACTTCTAGTTAACATCTTTCGTTTCTGAATGATAACTTGAGAACAGAAAAGCTAAGTATCTTGCTAACAGAGACACACTGAATGAAGAAAAATAGTGGAAAAAAATGAAGCCCCTGTCATTCTAATAACTACAACAAAAGAAAGCTATGGTGTGATATAGGGGTGTCTTTCTTACCACAGAGAGGCCCTCTCATTTGGCCTATGTATGGGAATATGGAATGGATTTGTCTGAATGAAAATAGATGGTCTAGTTTGCGAGTAGAATGACTTTTCTTTTTTTTCTACCCTGGTAACTGGAGGGCAGTGGCTGCCCTGAAAAGGAATAAACACAAAGAAGAAATTGCATGAAATGGGAATATGTATTTTTGATAGCAAAGGAATGGAAGAACATATTGTATATATAGAAAAGGCCTTGTAGATTGAATTAGCCAGCCCCAAACTGAAGCCAGGGTCACTAGATTGCAATTTTCAAACAAATGCTCTCCATCATCCATTACCTATACTCAAGAATTTGGCCTTTTGTAGCACTATTCATTCTCAAGGCATCTGAATAGCCTTTGGAAAAGTAAAAATGCAACCTCAGACACTGCTGAGGTCTTATAAAGGGTGTTTGGATATTTTATGGGAGCGCATACAAGTTTGCTCTGCTCAGAGGCAGACAGCAGGCCAAGGCCAAAGTGGCCACAGCCCTAGGGAGTAACCTGTGTCTGAGAAACAAAGTCCTTGAACTGAGTTTTTAAAATGGCTTTTGGATGTTACCATTTCCCACCAAGTACAAACATGAAAGTGTTGATAATTATCTTTGATACCAAGTAACTCAATCCATGTGCCATATGGGCAGAGATTAAAGGGCTTGACAAACAATCACTGTTTTGTTTTTTTTTCTTTATCTTTGTGGCTTTCTACCTTCAGTGAAGCATCTAAACTGGATATAAATCTTTTTGGAAAAGTTACCATCCTGAAAAAAAGTGTGCCTGTACTTTAGTGTGTGAACCCACAATTGTTGGTCTGTAGAGACCAACAATTTAATCTAATTAGTTAAATTTTTGAGAAGGACTAACTTGGATACAAAGGTGACAGTGCCTAATGAAAGACCTATCTCCACAAATAGTTTTTAATGGAGTTAATAGCTCCCCTTTGCAATAAACCTATGCTCTACAACCAAACTGGACTGGTGGGGGACAGATGTGAGCACACGATTTTTGGCCTCAGATAACATTATCTAGATCAGGAAAATACATAACTATGAAACTTTCCCCTCTAGTAAACAGCTGCACAGACTACAGCTTATCTACTTGAAGTACATCAAAGAAATGCTACAAGCAGTGTGAAATAGTTTTCAGAACTGAAACACAACAGAAAGAAGATACATCAACCTACAGGTCATTAGTTTAGGGCAACCAGTTAGTGTTACAAATAGAAATGGTCCAGCAAACTAAAAGTTGCATAATTGAAAGACGATTGTCATTGTCCTCCCTGTCAGAGTGTGAAGTGAATGTGCACTCCTATTGATGTCCTGAAGGTGCCCACTTGGTAACTAGACCCACCTATTTGTAAATAAGCCAATTAGCCTTGAAAAATGCAGAAATACTGTCACGGGTACACAGCTTGATGAATTTCCACAAAGTTACCAATGAATATAATCAGCAGATAAAGAAACTGAACACCCCAGCTTCCTAGAAGCCCTTCTTGCACCCCTCCCAGCCACTACCACGCCTCAATAGTGTGTCTTTCAAGAACTACTTCTGATGACTTGTCCTTTCCCCGACTCTCAGTGGGGGTGGCAGAATTTTAGGGGTGAAGCCCCTAGTCTAGACTCTGATTTTTCCCCTGTATCAATATACAGTTTGAGCCCTAAGAAGAAAAGAAAGGAACCCGGGCTGAGGTTACAGTGCCATCACAGACAGCAGAACTTCTGAAATAGAGGGAATATGAAAGGAACTTGAAGACCCGCTAACTGGGCTATGACTAAAGCCAAGTTCTCCTGAATCCCAGTTTAGAACTCTTTTTTCTGCACCCCTGACCAGATTACCACTTAATTCAGCATTACATGTTTTATTTAACTGAACAGTTCTAACAGAACTTCATAAAACTATTTCTATGGGGCAGATGATCCATTAAAAACTACTGAAGTCCTAACTAAAAGAAACATTCCCTTGGCTATGATATTACTAGATATCAAAGCATGAAAGGAAGAGAGAAAAGACAGAGATAGAGTATAAAATTAGAATTATATTAATAAACAGTAAATATTTATAAATTCTTTGAACTATCTTACTTAAGAGACCACTTTTTATTCCTAACTAAAAGAAGGCAGCCCCATCGTAATATCTGAAATGCCAACTGCTAGGGATACGTGTGGGCAAACACCAGGGAGATGTGCTCCTTTTGTTCATCGTCTGGTAACACGTCATCTGACTTAATAGGCAGCATGACAGGGCAGAAAGAGAGAAAATGTACTGTGCAGATCTGGATTTGAATTCTTGTGCTACCACTTACAAATCTAACTTTGAACAAATTATTAAATTTCCCTGAACCTACATTTAGTCATTTGTAAATTGTGGATAATTCCTATGTCTCAGTGAGTTGTTTTCAGAATTAAAAACAAGTTGGCATATGTCCTGTGCCTGACAATTTAGGAGATCCTTGATAACTGCTAGCTTCCTTCTCTGTAAAAAATGAATTTGTTTCATTAAAAAGGAGCTTAAGTTACAAGACGATACACACCAACACCCAATGTACTGTTTATCTATGACTTAGTCTGAATTTAAAAAAGAAATCTGTTGTGTTTAAGAAAGGATTGAAGGAAACACTTTGCTGTAATCCAGAGCAGCTTCCTTCCCTCCCTCCCTCTCCCTCTCAGGATGAGTTGGGAAGTCTTAAAACAAAGGAAGGTGACATGCACACATTAAGACATATCTTTCAAGCCAACTGTCTTAAAGAGGTCATTCATATCAGAAGCATGTCAGGCTAAGAGTTAGTTGCAGGTGGCACTCTAATGCAAGGCATCATTTATTTAGATTTCAAAAAAGTATATGACACAGTATATTAGAATTAGATTGACAGGCAGAGCACAGAGGAGAAAATGGACCAAGAACAGGCCTGGGGACAAGGCAGACAATTTCAAACCAGCTTTCTGATTTAACATCAAACCCTGATTGGTATACCAAGTCCTGAAAGGAACTAAAATTTCCCCCTGCCTACCAAAAGAATCTTGTTTTTGTGAGGGGTGCTGATGTTGTTCTTTTCTTGTTTGTATGTTAAAAACATCAACAAAAAGAGTTTTTTTAAGGCAAGCTAGAAAATAATGGGGGTAGGGATTTACGAATATAATTGCTGATGTGTTTAACTCCAGGCTCCATCTGAAATAACAAACAGAAGCATTGGTGCCTCCAAACACTATGAAAGAATTCCATGGAGACCCACATTTTCCTTCACACTCTCTCTGGTTGTGTTTTTGTTTTTTGGCTTAAAACAGAGCAAACATACTGTGACTTCAAAATCATAATAACAGAATTGAGGCTCCACATTGTTTAAAAGCAGTACTGAGATATAAATTCTTCTCTTAATAGCCTTTGCTTACAGAAAGATGATGGGGAAACATAAACAACTGCAGGTACATTGGTAATGGGTCTACTCTTAATACAGAATTGCCTGAGTCTCCTGAAAAACATCTGAACTCAGAATCTTTCTACTTTTAATGCCAATCTCGTACAAAGTGAGACAACTATAAATTATACAAAGTACATTAAATTATACATGGTCTGTAATTTCTGTCTCCCCCATAATAGGAAAAGCTCTTATTTCTTTTGTAAAATCATTACCAGCAATACCACCACCCAGGGTGTACTCAGTAATCTATTTATGGCTTTAGGGATATTTTGTCCCCACATTCCTCCAGCACAAAGTAACAGCAGTTTTTAACTCATCATTTTATTAAGGATTCCTGATGTTACCTTTGTCTAAGACATTCGCAGCAAGCGAAAATGTTAGGTCTTGGCTCCTGAGCATTCTTTGGTTCTCAGGACAGTCAATCTAGAAATACTGGCAACAACCAAGGCCAGGACACTGTGAAGCTCTGTGTTTATTCTGTTTCTCTGGGAGGGTGGCAGCTGTGAGTTTCAGATACCATCTGCTGAAGGCAAATGTCTAGTTAACTGTGCTATTCTTGATCTCTGCACAGTCCACAGTTGGACCAACCTCTCCCTACTCTGCTATCCCCCTCACTGCTGGCTTCATTCTCCCACAGGCCAATCACTAAACACTGACTCTACCATGGATCCCCTTGGCCCAGCACCTGCTATGCCTTAAATGATACTTGCATCTGGCACCTCCCCTGCCCTGTGGTCTTACTCTGAAGGCATCTGGAAGAGAGCTTCAACCCGCTGATAGGAGGTACATAAGTATATACCAATACAATATATATTGTTGAAATAATGCAATGTGTTTTCAGCACTTGCAAGGGATTTTGTAGACTGGAACTAGACACATTAAATCTCACTAATTAAGGTCTCTACTAATTGGGAATCTGAGATAATTCTCTGGGCTCACATTTATCTTTGCATTATCTGTGGAAAGAAGAAATTTGCTAAGTCAATAAAAAGTAGAAATAATATTTTAATGGTAACATTTTAAACTACCTAAGAGAAGATTTCTAAGGATTCTGAGGCTTCCATTTACATACTAAGAACAAATTGTTGTTTACCTAGTCACTAAGCCAGCCATCTCCATCCTGGTGTCCCCATTTCTGCACAGCCACCATCATTCCCTAATTCAACCCGCTTAGAACAAAGCTAACCAGTCTCCCAACCAGTCAATTCACCCTTTGCCTGCTTCTCCCACTCTCTAACCCAGGCCTCATTAACAATGCTAACCTGGAACTAGAGGCCACTGGGCTCCTGTCCCTTGCACCACCCTCTCCCCTTCACCCGCCATCCCCACCCCGTCCTCTCCAATGGGGTTCAGCAATCCACTACCAAGTCATCTTCCCAAATTTTCTATAAGAATCCATGACTCTCATCCTCAACTGCAAATTCAACTTCCTTGCCCCCAGCACTGCATTTAGCAGAGTACTAAAATAAATGTGGGTCCGCAGTATCTATCTGAAACCCTTGGTGCCAGATGTATTTTGGGATTCATACTTTTTTCTGATTTCAGGATGATAATATGGTACATGTAACATATTTTATGTAACATCCCAGTGGACCTAGAACAACATTTCATAATTAAGCACACACTGATATTTCTGCAACAAAATGTATGAATCTCACCCTTGTAACACATAAAGGCTAAAAACAGCCTCCCATTAGGTTTTGCCACAAAATAGTTTATTCAAAAAATTTTGATAGGTAGAGTTTTTTGAATTTCAGAATTGTGATTAAGGGATTAAAGACCTGTAGTAGGTATAAAATGGCCATTTATTATTGTCCAGACTTGAAAGAAATACATTTTCTTTAAAAGTCTCCACACTGATAACTTTGGTTAATTCATATTGATCTTCTCCACAGTTAGTCCAAATTATTGAGCCTTTCCTTACAAAACTGCCTGCACATTATTAGAACGTCACAATCACAAGGTTGTCCCTATCGTTTTGAATTTTTCTAATATTAACTCTATTCCTGAAGCATTTTCACCTCGCTTATTAAAAATTAAAAGTCCCTTTCTAGCTGTTTATTTTAGAAAAATGTAAATACAGTCATTTTGCTTTTCTCTGCCTAAAGAAAGCCTTTGTTGAAATACAGTAGATTGATTATCCTTTAGCAGGGTGGATTTACATTTTAAAAATCCCAGTTATGCTGACCTTCTCCTCAAAATAAGAGTTAAGCTTTCTAAGAGCGAGTTTATCTAATGTGTAACATAAGTCTATCAAGCAAATCACAAAGCCCCCCCGCCCGCACCCCCCCCCGCACAGTTAAACATATACTGAAATCACTCTTTCAGGTCGAGTTTTAACTTGAGCAATAAACCCTTTTTTAAATACGGCCAAGCCAAACATTAAGCCAGCAATGCAGGGTTTGTATATACATCATGGGATGCTGGCCGTATGGGTCACAGCACTCTGACATGCAATTCCTAGGCAGTTATTTTGACATTAGAAAGTCACAATCCATCAACTTAACAGCAGGACAATAATTTTGGGACCAGGGAGATGGCTATTCAAAATGACACTGTGGGAAGTAAACAGTAGTTCCAAGAGCCCCTGTTTGAGTATGAAGACCTAAACTAAGCAGAATTTCCTTCCACCTCTAGAACCAGCTATTATGTAACGTGTTTTTGTATAAGCATGTTATTTCTAGTGGTTGAATAGAAAAGCCCTGCCTGCAAAACTAAAAAGCATGCAGGTATCTGGACTCTGGCTGGATATGTGGAGATAAGAAGAGATGGATCCACCATCATAAGACTACAGAACAACAAAAGAGTTGCTTTTCCCCCACTGTTTGTCATAAATCACTTCCAATGACCTGTGACACCCTGAGCCAATATCTCAGATGTTACTTGATTCTTTCTGTATTGCAAATTAATAAGATCTCCAGTACCCTATGAAACAGGGCTCCTTGGATGTGTGGAGGACACTTGGCCTTTATTCTTGAAGATGATGTGGGCCTAACAATCCTACTGTGAGCCCCTCTGGCACACATGTGGGCTCGGTCTCCGACTCTGCTCTCCTGGACAAATGGAAGTGGATGGAAGCCACCGAGTGCTTCTGAGATTCTGTCAACAGGTGGGAATGAAGTTAACAACTGGCAGGAAGTTCCCAGCTGCTGGACTCGGGGAGGGAGTAGTGTGCGGTGTGGGTAGGCAGTATGGACTACAGTGCAGTGGTTCTCAAATGTTCTTATTTCATAACAATACTGAGAACACAAAAATAAGCCCTGAGGGATGGCCACGTTGTTGATAAGGAGACAGCAAGCACATCCTTTACTATGGAAAGGAGAAATGAAAAAGGAAGAATAGTTGAGAAATGATGTATTGATTGATGGCTGAGATGGCAAAAAGGAGCATTAGATGGACATACGTAAATACTATGGCTAAGAAGAGAGATGGAACCTGGGTAGCAAGATTTTCTTAATGAGCTGTGTTGCTTCCATGGAAACCGAAGTTGTCTTTGTGGCAGCCCACACCCCACTGGGGTCATGACCTGCCTTCCCTGATATTCCCGGCTGCTGGTCTGAAACATTGACAATGTGTAAAAGCAAATCATTTTTAGGTCATACTTGGCTATTTTAAAGAAAAAGAAATTCACTATATAAAATAGCAGGTAAAGAACAATAAGCTCTTAAAGTAAAAATGAAGAGGTATATTACTGCCTACATTTTATTTTAATACACTTTTGTGGCTGTTTTTCCCTCTTCTAAAACCTAACATTATATGAATAACTACAACACAGAAGCTGAAAGAATCTGAAAATTCACACGCTTCAGAAAAGTAATTCTTGAGCAACTAATAGGAGAAGCAAAGTCAATAATGTTTCCATACCTGGAGCGGATATTCTTCCATGAAGCACAGATTCACTGGGCAGCAGATCTTTTGAATTAGAGGTGAATGGTGATTGTCTAAATGTGTCTTCTGAAAAGAAAGGGCTGGGGTGGGGGAGGAGGAGTGGAGTTTAGTAAATTGAAGTTATTTAAGACACCCAGAGCATCTGGCCCCAAATACATACATATGCAATACTGGATAAGTTGTTGTTTTAAATGGTGTTTAGAGAATATAAGAAGATTATGTTTAAAATGGAGAAAGAGAAAAGACATTACATCAGACAAGTGCCATCTGTACATTCTGCCTATTGGTTTTATATTTGGGGTGAATATATAAAACATCATCTTTGAAACACTGTTAAACCGAGAGGAGGGCAGCTGAGCAGTAAGTTTTACTCTTGCTCTGTACTTTCTGTGAGTGTGCTGTGACCAAATGAAGACCAACTGCTTGGGTGAGAATCAGAAGGGGACTGTCTGTGGATTTTCCCAGGTGGAGATGGAACTGCCCTGGCTCACCCATATTCATCACCTGACCCCTCAGGAACCAAAAGCACACATCAGAAGGTCAGACAGCTGGATCCAGGGGCTACTACACTGAAGGAAACATCTCACTGGTCCCCACAGAAACTGAAATTGCAACCTGGAATTCTGTTGGTTCTGAAAGAGTTAAAGCCAGAAAATGGGGCTACCAGAAGGGAGCCCAGGGAGCATCTTTATTTAACATGAAAGGGAAGCCTTGATCTGAGTGACCCTGAGCTGCTCTAGCGACCCAACTAGAACTGGAACCAGGGCAACCAGACATCCCGCCAGGACTTCCCCTCATACTACTGCCACAGTGAACACAGGGGTTTGCGTGATTTTAATTAGAGGATTCTAACCCTGTCACAGGGTCTGTCTTCTGTGCCTCTAAAATAAACTGTAAATAAGTATTGCAATCACATGTGAGAATCCTGGAGTACACACATCAGAGTCCAACCTAGAAAACAGAAATCTCTACTTATTTACAACTGAGAAAATGCACCCGCAGGAACTGGGTACCCAAGTAGTGGAAAGTCCACAGGGCAGTAACACAGCTCAGAGACAGGAAGAGCAGAAGGCCACCACCACCCTGGCGCTTGGAGAGACAGAAGGGGGAGGTAAATGCTGTCCAGTGTCTAGGGCCAGCTGGCAGGAGCTGGAGCCCTAGAGATGCAGCTGTGGCGGAGACAGGAGAGAGTAGGGAAATACCCAGACTCTTCCACAGGCCCCGCCCCACCTCCCACCAGGGCCTCTGATTGGCTGAGCCTCCCAGAAGGTGGGGAAACACAGTCTGGAGGGATCACTCCCTCGCCCTGCCTTCCCCCTAGCAAAACAGAACATCAAGGGAAGGAACAGCAGATCTGAGGGCACATGTCCTAGGACTCTCACAACACAAAGCTATGGTTACTATTATTAAATATTAAGATGAAAATGCAAGAGATACATATTAGAGACAGGATTACACATACAGCCTATTAGAGATAAGGTCTCACTCTGTCACTCAGGTTGGAGTGCAATGGCCCCATTATAGCTGACTGTAGCCTCCAACTCTTGGCCTTAAGCCATCCTCTTGCCTCAGCCTCCCGAGTAGCTGGGACTACAGGCGTGAGTTACCACATCCAGGTCCATGTATACTTTTAGGTCAGGTGCGTTGGCTCACACCTGTAATTCCAGCACTTCAGGAGGCCAAGGCAGGAGGATCACTTGAGACCAGGAGTTCAAGACCAGCTTGGGCAACATAGTGAGACCCTGTTTCTACACAGACACATGCAATTTTTTTTTTCTTTTTAATTAACTGGGTGTGGTGACACGCGCCTGTAGTCCCAGTTACTTGGGAGGCTGAGGTGGGAAGACTGCTTGAGCACAGGAGTTTGAGGGTGCAGTGAGCTACAATTGCACCATCACACTCCAGCCTGACACAGTGAGACTCTGCCTCTTAAAACAAAACAAAAACAACATATATATATATATATATATATATATATATATATATATATATATATATATGGTTTTACATGACTGTTAAGCTATAATATATTTAATGCAAATTTGTATGGCATGGTTTTTATTTAGATCTTAAAGACAAGAAATTTAAACAGGCTTAAAAAATGAACTGGCTCTAGGCTAGGAGGAGATGAGAAGTGGAGAGAAGGGAAGGGGCAGATACATTGTCATTTTATACCAAACATCTCCTAACCTGCAAGTGACAGAAACTGTTTAAAGGATAAGGCAGTGCAGCACAGTGGCAAGTGCACACACTCAAGACTAAGCAGCTCCACCACTAACAGCTGTGTGATCTTGCACATTATTATTAAATTTTACAAGCCTTCATTTCCTGTCCATAAAATGGCATGATAACAGTGTCCACACCTCACAGAGGAGCTGTGAGGATTAAATAAGAGAGTTGCTGGAATGTGCTTTGCATAGTGCCTGGCAAACAGTAAGTTATCAATAAATACGAGCTATTTTTTTAATTTGTATCTCTGTTTAGCCCAAAAGGAAGTATAAGTTAATCGACTTTTCCACACAAGTTAGGAAAAAGTATACAGTTTCCTTTGTACAAAAGCCTTTACAAAATGAATAAAGAAAAGGCCACTTTGATTTTGAAGAGTTAGCTGCAGGGGCGTGGGGTGGAGAATTAGGCTAATTTTCAACCCTTTCATAAAGAAAACTGCTAAGGATCAAAGAACTTTGAAGGAGGTAGAGGCACTGGAGACTTGCTGGTGAAGCCAGGGTGTAAGACTTCTTGATTCCCACATTAGCTCTGAAGATTATATACACGGTGACAGTGATGTCCTCGTGCCTGAGTGGATAGTTCACACGGGAAACACCATAGTTAGAAGGCTTGTGGGCACAGGGTAAAAGTCAGCCAATAGGCCTTCGTGTAACCGTGATTCTGTCTATAGAAATTACCTTGAAATCTGAGCGTTCAGGGGAGCTCATGGAAATGTTTGGACTGAAATGCAGAGACCTACTTTTGGGGACAGCAAGAATCCCAAGAGGGTCCCCCCTAAGGGGTGTCTAGAAATATCACTGCCATATAGAAACATGTGTACTGCCTTCATTCCCTCAGTTTTACAGTAACTAGTGAGTGCCCATGACATGCTGGGCACTGGGAACATAACAATCAGCAACACTGGCTATGGTAACAGGGAACTGCAAGGGGGCTAAGGATTGTGGAGGAGAGGCATGCAGTGTTACCATGGGGCATGGCCTGGCCAGGGAACCCAGGAAAAGCTTTCCTGCAGAAGTCACTACTGAGTTGAATGGAGAAGAGGACCATCAGGCTCCAAGGAGCTGAAGGACATACCCCTAGGACAGTAAGAGAGCACAGCCAGTCTGGAAGAAGGCCCACTACGGAGGGAGATGAGGTTGGATTCCAGAGGGCAGGGATCATAGCTTTGTCTCAACAATAGTAGAAGCTCTGCAGTATCTTAAGTAAGGGGATAACAGAATGGAGCTTCAGGAAGCTCTGTCTGGCTGCAGTGGACAGTGAGGCCTGGGGGGCTTGCAGAAGACGAGGCAAGCAGCAGAGCAGCAGCCCAGGTGGGACATGGGGCCAATGCTGTAAGCCAGCAGTGACACATGCAGATGGAAGAAGAATTTAAAAGAGAGGGCAAGTAAAATCCATTTAAAAACATTTAAAAACAATCTTCACCTAGGTTTCTAGGTGAAGCAGGCAGAGGTTGCCTTGCTGTAAGCTGGAAATAGCCTCCCGGGTTTTGCTAAGTAGTGGTAATGGGCTGGCTCTGCGTCTTCCCAGGCTCTCTTCAACAGGGCAGAGTCCCACTGATGTCAGGAGTGGGGCCCTATTATCACTGAGCTGCTCAGAAGAAAACTGAATTGAAAGAGACAATCACTGAGGGAAATACCAATGCAAACAATTTTCTACCCTCGTGCCAGCTTTATCCTGCATAGAAAAGGAAAGATTTCTTCTGAGAGAGTAGAGAATTAGAAGGGAGTCATGCTGAATGTAACAAATGCACAGAAGGGCTGGCAATGTTTTTATGGGGGTGAAGAATCAATGGAGAAACTTTCAGAAGCCAAAGCGGCTTCAAGCCTGGTGTAACATCTTATCTATAAAGAGAAGGTTATCAAGGTAACAGAGCACCAGTCTCAGGCCACGCACACAGCTGCATCGCTCTGCATTTGGATCCATTCACACCAGGATGTGGGGAGCATGACAGCTTAGCAGAGTTTGTGATCAGAAGGATTCGAGTCTGAATTCCACATTGGCCATTTAACAGTTAAGTGACCTTTGTCAACTCAATAACCTCTTTAAGCTTCAGTTTCATCATTATAAAAGAGATTTAAAAATACCACCTTTATGGGGGTGCTGTAAGGGTTAAAACGAGACAGTGCACAATAAAGTTCTTAGTACATAGTACATGCTAATAAAAAATGGCAAGTAACACTAAGTATGTGGCACTGTTTTAAAGTGCTTTGTGTGTATTAACTTCACTTGATCCTTGCAAGAACCCTCTGGGGGTAGCTACCATTATTACAGTAGTCCCTCCTCGTCTGTAGCTTCACTTTCCACAGTTTCAGTTACTCAAAGTACAGTTTAACACGATATTTTGAGAGAAAGACCACATTCACATAACTTTTATTACAGTATATTATAATTGTTCTATTTTATTATTAGTTATTGCTGTTAATTCCTTACTGTGCCTAATTTATAAATTAAACTTTACCAAAGGTATATAGGCAAAGGAAAAAACAGTATACATAAGGTTTGGGACTAGTCGTGTTTTCAGGAGCATCTTGGAACATATCACCTGTGGATAAGGGGGGACTACTGTGTTATTCTTATTTTACAAATGAAGAGACTTAGATACAGGGAAGTTAAGTAATTATTGTGCATGCCCACGAGCTCAGCCAGGATTTGAATCCAGGTAGGTTGGCTTCACTGTCTGCAGTCTTACCTGCTCAGCTACACTGTCTTTCATGTGGTCTCTTAACACCTAGTGAATTCATGGACAACAGAGACCCATAAATCCTGGAACAGATAGAGCAAAAGGAAGAGATAGCAGAAGGGGCAGTGGAGGGGAGGGGTAGGGTGGGGAACAGCTTTTCACTATGAAGGATCCTAAGTAGCTGAGGAAAAAAATTTTCAATCAAGAAACAGAGCAAGTGAAAACAATTTTAGTCTTTACTTCTCTCTAGAAGTTAAGAAATTCCCAATTCGCTAAAACTTCTGCTACCCATGGGTTCAGTCAATTTACAATTCTAAACATTCTCCATTGCCTGTACCCACAGCTTTGGAGGGCAAGCTCATCTCCATTATTGAGCCTAAATGAAGAATGAAGGGTAACCAAGTCATTACTTCATTAGAAGTAAGGACAACTATTTCAGCAGACATATGAAGCTCATGGTGATGCTATGGCTACATACACATCTGTATATTAATCTTTCTGCTGCTCAGATTAGCACCATGTTTCAGGAAAGAAGGAAAACCAAGCTTGGAGCATTCCCTACAGAGCCTGTGCTTGCTTGATAGGATCAGCTCTCCAATGACATGGCTCATTCTGAATTCTCTGCCCATGTTCTAAAGGACAGAGGATGCTACACTTTTAACTTCAAGCTGAGCAAGGTCATTTTTGGAACATTGAGATAGTATTCAACAAGCTCTTTTCCCCCCTCCCTGGCCTCACAGTGACTGTAGAATCCAGTGTCCTATCCATTCCAAGCCAATACCTGGCTCTGTGGTGGGCAAGGCACCTTGGCAAGTGGTGGTGAGGCTGGAACATTGTTCATGCTGCTCAGAGACTGTCCCTGATGAGAGTGGGTGGTGCAGAGGGAAGTTCCAGGAGGTACCTGACACATCTTCCCAGGGAGGAAAACAATCCATGAAATAAATCAGGCTTTACAATGTATTCTGAAGCACATTTGTACCCTCCTTCAATGGGTAACTTAAGTTGGTTACTAATTATTCCAGAAAAGACAGTTTGTGAATGCCATATGGCTCTTGTTTCTGACTCTCCAGCTGCCTAAATTTTGATCATTTTATTATGAAAAAGCCCCTCATCAGAAAGTAAGCCAAAAAAATGGGAAAAGGCAAAATTGTTAAAAAAAAAAAAAGATTTATTTCTGGTTAATATTTTTGGTAAAAAACTGATAGAGGAGGAGGTTGAAACTAACAACCAATGGGAAAGGGATCATCACTTATTTTCTCAACAAAATCACCATCTACTATTATTACAAGATATTCCCTTTGGCCCTAGACAAGGACAGGCTACCTGGAAGACTTGGCTAATTCATACAAATGTTCAATAAATATTCAGCAGCAGCATTTGGAAGTTGACGATATGTACTTCAAATGGTCCAAATCCTCTATTACTTTTTATGGGTTTTGCTACTTAGAAAAGACAATCTTATAAAACTTTTATCTATTTGAGTTTCTTTTCTGGAACAGATGTTAAAAGTGTATTTTTATTTTTCTCCTGTAGAAAATCTACAGGCTAAGATATGAAGGGGCAGTGCTGTCACTGTGACTGGACAATTCCCAGTCTTAGACAGCGTGGGCTATGGGGTCAACAGCCAGGGCTGCAAAAAGAAAAGATTTACAATAAATAATAAAACAGTCCATAAAAGATTATGGCTCTAAATAGTGATACATTTTGCTAAGTGCCGATTGTGGCACAAATATTTCCACCTTTAACATCTGAGGGCCAACAGGGAGCTCTGCTTCATGCACAATAGAAGGCCATCTACTTGAATACCATTCCTCCCTATGTGCCACCATCAAAACCAAAGTGCTATGGGAATTCTCACTTTGACAGCAATAAAAAAAACAAAAACAAAAAGGAAAAGAAGGTGGATACAGGATGTAAGATAAAGTTAAGAAAACACCTTTGTTTAGTAATGACACAATAATTTTAAAGGAGCAACAAAGAAAAAAATTTTTTTCCTTCTAAAAGACAATCATAACTTTCAAGACAAAACTTGGGAATGGCAAATAGAAAAGAAAAAGATTAAACAAAGAAGGAAAAGACTCTGCTCTATAATGAGTTTTTAACACAGAACTCATAAAGACATAGAGGTAGCTGAGGGTGGAATGAAATTCTATTAAAATGTTAAGTGTTTTTGGCAAATCACCCTGAAGTGATATTCTGACTTCTATCTGCACAAATTTCTTTAGTGAATAATTTTTAAAAAGATGTATTTTCAAGTAAAAGTACTTGACTGTTTATTTAGCTATGTGTCAAGCAATCTAACAGGGCTTCCAGATTTTTTCCAAAAGCTAGATAAAGCGTGTCCAAAAGAATTTAGATTTTTATTTTCTTTTGTTTTACTGGAAAGAATTTTAAGACTTAGATAGGTCTGACTTAGATAGGTCTGAGAAGCTATGTATTGCAAAAGGAGAGCTGGAAGCCCCAGTCTGGGGTGGAAAGTTCTTTGGGAGTGAATATGTCCTCTCTGCAGCCACTACCTCTCCAAGCAGACCGTGGCCCCTGGGCCACCTCCTCAGACGGCTTTCTATCCCTCCTGTTAACAGGGCCTCCCTCCTCTCTGCTCAGCACCAGTTATCCAGTCACTGCAATACTGGTTTTCAGTATTGATATATCATGTTATTTTTTAAGAACTTAAATACCATATATTTGCCTAAAACCACTGAATTGGTATTTTAAAAACTCTGACCTCTGAACCACTTAGACCTTGAGACACACTCCAGTAGTTACACATGGCATTAACATTTTGAAGTGAACAGGAAGCAGGAGTTGAGAAAACAATCTTCCATGCCACCAAAAGCCACAAGAAGAGACAGGCGTTAAAGACCACAGTTATTCCAAGAATATCTCTTACTTTAGTTCAAAGACTTTCTCAATATGTTGACCATGCATGTGACAGAATCAAAACACAAACAGGTAACTTCTGTATGGAATTTCCACGTCTATATAATGAAATTAAAGGAAATGAGAACAAACCGGAAATGTTTTCTTTGAACAAAAACTGGCATGCTAACAATAACAGATTATAGTCCTTGCCAAAGAAAAAAAAAGTATTTTTTTTTTTAAGTTTCTGAAACATATCAAATAAAAAAGATGGGATTATTTGAAGATAAGGAATAAGGGAAATATTTGGATTTGTTATAACTATCTTCTCAACATTTATTTCCTCAAGGCTTTAAGGTCAGAAGAAACTTTTTGAGAAGTTGGAATAGACTACATGAAAACACGCTCACAGCTCAAAAACAAAAGCATTGTCACACTTTATTTTTGGCTATTCCATTTTTAAAAAAGATTAACATTATTTCATTTTCAACTTAATTTTCATGATTAATGCAAATTCTTCATTTTTAGGTAGTGCTTATTTTGTTTTTCTCAAATATTACTTTCCTTGACTTACTTGCTAAATATTTATAATACAGTAATAGATGTTTAATATTACTTTTTTATATATTTATACATGTTTTATAACATATTTGTAAGTAATTATCTTTGGAATATATTAAATGCTCAGTTCTACATATTTTTGTAAAAGAATTTTGAATACTTTAAAAAATAAAACGCCAAAATTTAATACAGGTGTATCAATATCATGTGAACTAAAGAAAACCCTGATATGGTCATTTTGTTATGGGATAGCAATCACTCTCTGTGACCTAGGACCATGTGTGATCTTCCTAACTTCCAGAGTGGGCCCTCAATGTCATTTGGAGGAGAGACTGTATAGCTGCTGCTTCTCAAATGCGCCCAGTTATTAACATGTTAGTATAAAAATCAGTGTCAGTTTTCTTACTAACATTCTTATAGTCAATTAAAAAGGTAATCTAAAATGAAAGAAAATACAGTTTTAATAGTATTCATGAACACTGTCCTTCTCTTTTCAATACCACAGAAATGAGGATCCCTGTTCCTGAATGATTTTATTTACTTATTTATTTGTTGTAATAAAAAGAACCCTGGGCGGCAGAGCAGGGGATGTGGGGGTGGAGAAGAGAGCTCAAGATTAAAACGACTGTGAGTCTCTGCCTTGATCATCTGAAACAGAAAATTCCTTGTTCAAACTTAGAAAGGACATAACAGAGACCTCCTATGACCCCAGCAGGCTAAGCCTGGAAACCCAGTCATCGATCATTTTGGGCTCACACATTTTCAAAGAAAAAGGGACTGCAGTGAATAAAACTTGAATTCATCTCTATACATTGGCAAGCTTCTGCTGAGACATTTATCTCAAAATTAAGGCTGGTGTTGCAGATTCAGTGGGTTTCTAAATGGGGCTTGTGGGTAGAGGGGAACTAAGGTCATTCCATCATTCTACTACCCAAACAGGCATCAGATTTTCTTCTTTAATTTTTGGAGGTGTCAAGGAAGCTAAGATGTGTTTCCTCTTCTATTCCATTCATATGGCTGTTCACTGGGCTGGTGCCCATCAAATAAAAACTAAAAGTATTGTCGACTTTGCAAGATCTGAAATGGTATTGTTAAAAATATCCTTATTTTTAGAGATACATACCAAAGAATCTGGGAGTGAATATATGGTATCTGGGATGTGATTTAAAATATAGGGGAGAAAAAGGATTGGTGAAGCAAGTATGGCGAAATGTTGATAGTTGTTTAATCTGCGTGATAGGGATATAGTGATTTATTGTTTTATTCTCTCTACTTTGGTTTGACAGTTTTTATAACAATAAAAGATCAACAGCAACAAACAAAAAAATCCAACACCGACAAACCACCAAAGAGAATAATAAATGACAGTAAAAGAAAGTACACGAAAGAACAAATACAAACACCTCCCCATGAACAAAATGGTTAGTATCACTAGGAATCAATAAGTGAAAAAGTGTTAACTATATAATTTTTAACTCCCTAGTTGGTAAAAAAAAATTTTTTTTGATGATAAAGCACAGAGTTGGTCAGGCCTGTGAAATATTCTCTCTGTCTCTGTCTCTCTCTCTCTCTCTGTCTCTTTTATGAGCTCCTGGTAGAACTGTAGATTCAACATTGTTGGAAGTCAATGTGACAATTCACAGCAAAAGCCTGAAAAATGTGAATGCTGTTTTGAGTCTTTTATCCTAAAAGTGTTTATATTATCAACAATTTTGGGGGGGGGAGCTTTTGATATCCAGTAACAGGGGACTGATTAAATAAATTATGACACATACAAATATTGAATACTATGTGAACATTAAAATAATAATATTGGGTTATGATTACTGACGTGGAAAAATGTTCTTAATATATTTCTAGGTGAAAAGAAATTATAAAACCATATACATAGTAGGATCCAGTTTTTATGAGAAAGTACACATATATAAATAGGAAAAAAAATCAGCAAGGATACACAACACTGACTTAGCAGTGGCTCTTTCTAGGTGGTAGGATTAAAAGTGATTTTTTTTTCTTCTTTTTATGCTCCTATATTCTCTAGAAATAAGTTACTTTCAAAACTTAAAAAAAAAACTATTAATTTTTACTGTTTAGGATTCTTTACTTTTGACAAGACTCTTAGTCTTGTCAAAAGTAAGCTGTGAAGGGCAGTTGTAAAAGACACAGGCAGAAATAACTGTATCTAAATTATAAGCCTCAGTATATCAGTATGCTTCCGTTTCAGAAGTCCAAAAGCTATGGAAGGAAGAGGCTGTAAAAATAATTGAGAAGAAAAATACAGCATCTTAGGAAAATATGTATTGGTAATGTTTCATATTTTCTTCTCTGAAAAGTATAAATGCCTCCTATTTGAAGCTGTCTTAAAGGCAGGCCAATACTTACAACCTAACACCGGGTTTTCAAGGAACAAGCTCCCGTTGCTGGGGCTCTAGCATTCAAACACTGTGGAGCCAGGAAACTTCTCAGGACAAGGAGCACAATGCCAGGCCTTGTCCAGGGCCGCTGCAGTGGAGAGGCCAGACTGGGAGAGCCACAGCCAACCGCAGACCAAGGAAGCGAATGCTGCACACCTGGATACTCAAAATGTCAGCTGTGGAGGGACCTGGATCTCCTGCAGGAATCTGACTTTATACATAAAAAAGGACAATGAGCTTTCTGCTGAGGTGAACGTAGTGCAGATGAACTCAGTCTTCTTAGCTGTGATGCAAGACTCTTTGACATGTGGAAGGTGTAGATAATGATAGTGAAATATGGATAGTTCCCTGGCTTGCCACATCACGCAAGGAGGGCTGCTTTGTCCCTAAACAGAGGTCAATCCTTGAATATTTGATATATTTCTAGTAACAACCATGAAGACACTCTTGAGAGAAAATCCCAGATATGAAGTACAGGACTTAAGCCAATACCTAAGCCACATATACCTTTCGGTTATATTATATCACCTCTGCATAACCTGTCAAAGGTAGCTAGAGGAGAACATAGGTGCTAGATGCCTGCTAACAGAGACTTAATCAATTTACACTTCATACCTGGCTATTATAAGTTATACAAACAAGACAGAATACTATTGCAAGCCAATAGAAATAAAGATGGAACTGTCCATGGGAAATGAAGAGAAAGGCACAGCCCTCTTCAGATCCTGAAAAGGAGACTTAAACTTGCCTCTGAAGAGTAAAACAACCCTAAACAATCTGGAAGCATATTGTTTCAACATAACAATTCAGTATAGATGTCACAAATGGGAGGAAAAATGGTAGAGGGTAATACCTACATGATAATAGAGTATAAGAATAGATAAAAGTACTGAGAAAAGCCTGGTGAAATAAGAAGGAAAAAAAAAAAACAAATGGCAAATGGCAACAATACACAAAGTAGTTTCAGGTTATTACATACATATAAAAGTATCTAGTTTTCAAGAATGAGTTTTAATTTCTTCAAAAAACAAAAACTCAAAGAGAAGTTGAAAAGAATATATTTCCAATGAAAAGATTCTCAAGTCAACATTGTGTGAGGGCAGCTACAGAGAGTGGTGCAGGCTGTGCGCTGATCGTGAAAGATTTAAACATTTATTGTGACAGTATTCCAGTAGATGGCAGTATATTGAGGAAGGGCATCTTTTTAAAATTTATAATGGCACCATGTGGCCCTAAAACAGCCTTGACTTCACCCAGAAAGAACTGAATGACCTAACTGAAGGGACTCCATGAAATTAGTAGCAATTTCCATTCTTTAGAAATAGAATTCTCAGTGCATTTAAATTTAAAGACACCAAATATAAAGGGTAAAGAGAATATATGAAGAGCTACTCAAAAATCACCAATTTCATTTGCTTTGTTTCCCATTTCTTAATTGCTTCTGTCTAATTTAGTGTTCTTTAAAAATAATCTTTTACTTTTTAAGGTAATAGAGCATTATTCTCTTATGCCTTCCAAAGAAATGAAAAGGGAAAATTGCATGAATTGAGGCAGCACATCATGCTTTTACAAATTTGAGCAATTTCTATTACTGAATCATAAATATTTAAGGACACATATCCAAACCATCACACAGGAAAATTCTACATTGGACAATTCCAAGTGAACATGTCTTTTAGTAAACACTATGTGCCATTATCTAAATCATAGAAAAATAGCCCGCATTTCAAATTCTGAAAATTGAGCAAATTAAATGTTGGTCTGCACAGCATGATATGAGTCTATCTTTCTCTGATTTTCTCACTTCTGCTTTTGTTTAGTAATGGAGAAAAGAACAATTCAGGCAAACACTTCCTTGCTTTTGGAATAAAGCAAGCCAGGTGTGAGAAGTTTTTCTTATAGGCCTGCAATCTTATATCCCTATGGACACTGAATTATTAATGGGGAAAAGAGAGAACAAATAATCAAGAGAGGGTTCTTGGCAGCCATTGTTTGAAGTTCATGGTGTTACACAACATTGAGCGTGTCCAATTCACCTGCCAGGAGCTATCTGATTCTTACTCTAGGGTTCCATTTTCTTATTTCGATCTTATCCAGCATCTGGCTGGGTGATGGTCCATGTCAAAAGATGTAGATCTTCTTTTTATTCCATTAAACTTTGAGATCTGGTTATAATATCATGCCTCATGTATTTTCATCTACCAAATGATCATAATAGCTGGTTATCTGCTCCCTGCAGAACCTAGGCTTGTGCTGGGAAAGGAAATTAAAAAATTAGGATTTTATTGGTCTCATAAATGTTTGGTCCTTCTCTTCTCATAGGTCTGGCTGGGACTCTCTCCTCATCTCTTTTGTCAGATAGAATAGCATTAAGAACACTCAGTCCATACACTATCTCAAAGGAGACTCACAACCACACTTGGATTGAATTTTCTAGACTCTAAGGTTAAACAGCCAAAAGGACTGCTGTTTTAGCATTTACAGTGATGTTCCAACTAAAAGAATGATTCGATGGAAGTGCCCCTATGAGGGCACAAACAAGGGTGGAGGGACAAGGTCAAGGCATTGGTGAGCAGGACCACATGGTTCAATCATTTCAGCAGCTAAGTAGATTGATTTTTCTGCCTGGTTACATGGTATGCTTTGGTGGATTGTTTTTCTCCTTTACTTTTGGGAAGATGATCCTAATTTAAGCAGCTGAGTCTAAGTTCTTAGGATGAAAAGAAACGCATTCTCAAACCAGTTGTTAAAATGACATCTGGAATTTACTTCAAAATAATCCAGGGGGAAAGGTTAATGGGGGAGGGGGATAGATAAAACATCGTAGGTCATGAATTGGTAATTTTAAACTCAGTGATAGGTACATGCTCTCTACTTGCGTATGTTAGAAATTTTCCATTATAAGAGGTTTTTTTTTTTTTAAAATGAGGTAGAAACCAATGGCCCAGAAACTTGGTAGTTATTAGTTTCAACCTTTAGCTTCCCCTAAACCTCTTTGAAAAAACTGCTAACAAGGAATGCTGTCTCACATCATTTTTTCTCTCCATATCTGCCCATCTTATACAGAGGTAAAAACAAGAGCAGAGAACAGAAACTTTTCAAAAGAAGACAGAATAATGGCCAGCAAACATATAAAAAAATTGCTCAATATCTCTAATCATTAGAGAAATGCAAATCAAAACCACAATGAGATACCACCTAACCCCAGTGAGATTGGCCTCTATTAAAAAATCCCAAAACAACAAATGCTGGTGAGGATGTGGAGAGACGGGAACACTCTTACACTGCTGGTGGGACTGCAAATTAGTGAAACCTCTGTGGAAAAGAATTTGGAGATACCTCAAAGAGCTAAAAATAGAAATACCATGCGATCCAGCAATAGCACTATTAGGCGTCTACCCAAAAGAGCAAAAGACATTCTATAATAAAGACATCTGTACCCGAATGTTTATGGCAGCACAATTCACTATTGCAAGGATGTGGAAACAACCCAAGTACCTGTCGATTCATGAGTGGATTATTAAAATCTGGTATATGTATACAACGGAATATTACTCAATTATAAGAAACGACAGTTACCTATCACCTCTTATATTTTCCTGGATAGAGCTTGAGCCCATTAAAGTATCACAAGATCCGAAGAATAGGCTCCACATGTACTTGCCATCAAATTGGCATTCACTGATCAATACTACGGTGCTCACACGGTAGTAATATTCTCCAGGGATTAGAGGTTTGGGGGGGTAAACTCACAACTAATGGACATGGTGAGCATTGTAGAGGGGAAGAGCATGCCTCTAATCCTCGCTTGGGTGAGGCAAAGACATAAAATGTAACCAAAATGTTTGTATCCTCATAATATCCTCAAATAAAAATTAAAAAAAAAAAAAACAAAGAGCAAAGTTGACAATGGACAGACATGAGGAGGAAGGATTTGATGAAGAGGAAGGTGTAGCCAACAGCCCTTACGGGATGGAGAGTTAACTGTACACATCCACTAGCATCACGTTCTCTTGGCATCTGGGCATGGAAATCAGCATTCCCAGGTCTCACTGGTAAGCACATATTGGAATGCCAAGCTATAGAGTGTTTCATCTTGGGTTGCTACACTTTTCCTTAGTTCTTGTGGTTGCAATGAGTGCCAAGATCAACAGGGATAAACAGCTGCGGGGTAAGCTGTGGGTTTATAAAGGACAGGGAGCCAATCAGCTCCTTTCTTCAGTATCATGTCCCTTTGCCTCCCCCACCACACCTTCGGATACCCAGACACTAAGAGCAGCAATTCGTGGAGGGCTTAGGCATTCATTGCCATGGGAAAGGCAGGGAAAGGCTTGATCTCAGTGCTGAGGCCAGCGTCCCATGGCTCCCCTTTATAACTAAACTATCTCAAACACAGAAAATTCTGAACTTGATTTCAATTATATAAGCTATCCTTCTGAACAGTCAGCTTCTTCTAGGAAATCAAACAGGAAATCTGATTACTAAACAAACACTCCATTAAATACTTAAAAATCTGAAGATACGGAAATTTGGAGGCTTTATATGCATCTTTTTGAAATGTATCACAAATCACACCTTAAGACATAATTCTTACACTGATCTTGTGCATGCAAGACTTCCTTCTAAAACAGGAATCAGAAAAGAAAGAGAGTTGGCATTTTTTCTGTCCCTGATATCAGTTAACTCCGGTTAAAGAGGATTTCTTGGCATAAAGCAACTTGATTCTATTCCACCTGAAGTATGAGGTGAGAGGTAAAAAAGAAATTTATGGATAGGCCAATTGAGTAAGTTGCCTACTCAAAGGAAAAATAAAAACACACCGAAGATTTTATAGAACTATAAGCCAAGAATTCTTTGAAACTGATTTCTGAATACTATATCATGCTGGGGGCTCACAGGAAACACCTCTTCCTTTGCTTTGGGCAAAAGATCTGATGCAGATTTCCTCTCACTCATGATCTCCCAGCAAGAGGAGAATTTACGGATTGCTTCATTTTTGCCAAATGGTTAAAAAAATTTCTCTTCTATCCTAAAATCATGCTTCAGCTCCAGCCAAGGCAATTTAGGCTTGAGGCACATTTCAATTGTTTGGGGCCAGTTCAAACCTCCTTTTACCTCTTCTCAGAGAACACCTGAAAAGCATATAATAACATGGTTTTGCAGCATACAGCATACCTTTATACTGTATAAATACCGTCATGTAATCTTAAAGACCTGGCAGAAACCTCCATAGAACATGCTGTTGGGGTCCTATGCAGATCCTCAGTGCAGCACTAGTGCACCCACCTTGGAGTTGCTGTGAGTGTCGGCTGCCAACTATGAGTGAGAACTGCCCTCTCTATTGAAGCCGCACTCACTTGGAAAGTTATACATCCCCTGCAGGGGGTGATCTGAAGCAAGTGAATCTCCCTGGGGGATGGAGTGTAAGTTAGAAACCAGCTAAATCCACAACTTTGCTCAGCTCCTGCTCCTTCTCTTTCCCTATCCTGTTCCCATCACCTCCCTGCAGGGTCCTCTGAGAGCATCCCTCAATAAAGCACTTCCACAGGAATCCCCATCTCTAGGGGACCTGACCTATGACACTTCAAGAATCCAATGGAAGCAAACTAAAATTAACATTTGTTATTTTTAGTCTGCTGTCTTAAAATGTCTACCAATCTGGCCAATTTCATCAGTGTTTTGACTCATGGACACAAGCAGATATATTAAATAGCTTTAAGATTGGATGTACAAGGAGGTAGGCTGGAATCTATAGGAGCTCACATCTCTGAATTAGGCATCCAATTTAATACACAAAACAGCCTTTCCATCCCCCTAGATCCAGTTCCCAATACAAGCAATCCACACTCCATCTTCATGAGTCTCGTTTTCCATCTGTATACTTATATACGAGACAAGGCCAATACATTCTACTCTTCTATTCTATTAGAGGTCCCTTTCCCTAATATTATATAAACCCAGTGTAAGCCAAGTTGGTTCTATTTTAATTACTGTTTGATATTTGATATCCCTAATTTCTAATTAATGTAATAAAATCTCAGGTTAAAGTTCAAATGAGTACTGTCCACCTGCCTGATGATGCTCTGAGGTCAATTCATATCGCATCAAAAAGAAAAACATCATTTATCTTTTGTTGCAAGAATTTGAAACAGAAAACCCATCAACTACTCCCATCAGGAAGAATCTACCACTGTTTGCTTAGGAAAGCAAAGTTCTTGACTTAAAGACTAGGTAGCTCACGGCTAGTCTCCTTGTTCCTAGTTATTCATCCTATAAACTCATTTTCCTCTTGTTTGCCCTATAAAGCTCATATCTTGGGCTAACTCAGAAACTGAATGGAGGTTTGGGGGTGCAGGATGGTCCTTCAAAGGTGGAGATCGCATTTTCCCAGAACTCCTTTTCTGCAGTGGTGGGGTTTTCACTTGTTGCCTCTTGCCTACAACATTTCAGGTTTCAGTGGCCGCTGAGGCTCAGTAAGAACAGCCACACTGGCTACCCCGCCTTTCCACAATGGCAGACTGACAGGCAGCCCACACTGGCTGACCACCTCAAACTGCCTTTGGCAAGTGGAAAACTTCCTTGCCCACAGTTGTGAATGATATCAATATTCTTGCAATTTTTAAAAAGCATTGTCTTTCTTCAGTTTAAAAAATTTTTGCCCTCTAAGCAGTGCTGTATGGAAAAAAAAATTTGGATATCCTTAGTGACAAATTATCAGTCCATAGCTGCAGAGCCAGTTAGGAGCACAGTTACAATAAGACAGGGTGAGGTTTTCGTGATACAGACCCAGGCCCCACTCACAGCCATGCCACCCATTTAAGCTCTCAGATCAAGAAATTTCTGCAAAGATGATAATAATAACATCTATTTCACAAAATTATTTTTGGGAATGAAAAACAATAATATATGGCAAGTTCCCCAGAACATGACTCCCATTAGATGTCTAATAAATATTAGTGGTCTTCCTCTTTGTCCTGGATTTCTGTATTGTTTCTACCAACTGAGAAGTTCTGGTTGAAAATGTTGGTAAAGGGCATGACTCCTTTACCAGTGGGAGAAAGTGGTTTGGGAACAATGTTCGACATGCCATACAGGCCTGATGGCCCACACAGGGGTATTCTGAGGGGACTCCCTTCCCTGTTGCACAAAGCGACTTACCTGGTGGTTGTCCGAATGGTGTTTTCTTTTGTGTGATTGTGCTCTTTGCTCACTTTTTCTGTAAGGAGAAAGAATGAAAGATATACCTCTCAGGCAGTTCTCACTTAACTTTCATCGTTTAGTCTTAAGTATAAATACCCTCAACATTTCTTTTTTTCTTCTGTTGTTTTTTTGTTTCTTTTTTAAACATCCAAATCCTCCCTGTCTTACTGGAAAAGATAATGGTCAAAAGCATGTAAACAGTAACCATAAAAATATTTTATTAAAAACCAATCAAAGGGAAACACTTAATAACAAATTTCAAGTGTGTTGTCTGGTTTTAATCAGGCCTTAGTAAGTATGTGTTCACACACACCTATACACACATGCACAGAAAACGGTTATTTATACTATGTCTTCCCCCAGCTGAAAATTTCTGCTTTCCTCTGATTCAGCACGAAAACTGCAGTTGTTGCAACTGTTCTGCCTCTGACTTTGATGACAACCTTTAAGATTCTGTATTGTTAGGCCCCTTTGTGAGATAGGATATAAAAACAGCCTAAGACCTCTTGGTGCTGCAGTCATTGAATGCTTATTCTGATAAATGTCACAAAGGACAAAAAATATCACTAGACAAGAAGAGGCAGACCCTCCCTTACTGTGGCTTGAGGTCTGCATCTACCAGCTGTCAGAAATTATTTAATTAGTTTCAAGAGCACAAAAGTTGAACTCTGGCCTTCCCAATCCAGTTCAAATGTGAAGACCCTACCCTGATGGTCACAGCTCTCAATGGCTTCTTTTAAGGAACTAGAAAAAAACTGGCCAACTCTGTAAGGGCTTCAGATTTCAATAGCAGGGCAAGTAAAAACTCCTAATCTTGTGAATTTTTAAAAAAAATTAAACAAAGATTTATAACATCTGTCCCACACTTTCTAATACTAGTCAGAAGCCACTGCATGCATGTTTGCATGGACAATTCCTTTCTGTCCACTCAACAATGACAATGAGGGTGAATTTGGATTCACAGCCAGTATTCTTTCAGAGAACAGGAAATCGGGGCTAAATGACTTGTCTGAGGTCACCCAGGCAGTGACAGTGCCAGGGTGAGAACTCTCAGACACAAAGTCTTTAGCTGATAGAGTTACGGTTAGAGGCAGAAACTTTCTGTAAAGAACCATGCAGGTCTCACTTTTGTGAATTTTAACTCCTCGATCATTATTAAAGTTATGTTGTTTTTAGATATACTTCAGCCTCTAAAAAATGTATCTCATGTGTTTTGGGGCTTGCAAAATTCTATGTGCCCTATTAAGTTTACTGAATTAACAATTTCCACTACTGCAGGGATATGCACAAATACAGTCCCTATTTGAGGACCTGGAGGCCACCATCTTCAGCACCATTTGATAATTACACAGCTAGGAGCTGTGTCACCAGGCCAATGAGAAGGTGAACTATTGTGGTGGCACAAAGATTTTAGTTTCTTTTCTCTTTCCTTGTATTTTCCTTAAGAGAGAAAATAAGTGAACACTTACACATAATGAGAAATATAACTGGTGCTTTGAATTTGTTATCCATAACAAAACAGTTTATCAAACACTAGTAACAAATGTTATTGATACACAGAGTTCAATATGTACACCAAAGCTTGACTTTGGACAAGGTGTTAAGTATGTATTTCTATCGAAACCTGAATCTTTTATGTGTCTACATTACCCATCTCAATCATGTCCAAAAAATAATATCATATTAAATTTGTTGGGGACAAATGGAATGTGGCTCAAAATGCTGACAAAAGGAACAACCTATGTATTGGGCACCTCAGCTATTTTATCAAGATACTTCTGAACTGGTAATTACAGCACTTTTGAATTCCAAGTATTTGAAGTACAAAAAGTGGGTTTACAGAAACAGTTCTACCTAAGGCTATAGCTACAAACAGACCTCATACTTTCATCTTTTGCTTTTCCTTTGTTTTGCTTTTGTTTTGGCAAGAGACAAAAAAAGTCATTAATTCAGGCCACACTAATTTGTAATTCATGGTAATTCAGTCACTGCTGGAGTAAACTGAAGTTTATCTTTTGCATGTTAAAAAAAACTGTTAATCAGATCAATTTTTTGCCTAAGCAAAAATTAGAGGTGAGGTGTTAGCCCAGTCAACGGGTATCATTTGCAGAGAATTGAATAGAGTTCTAGTTTCAAATGTTTCCTAACTATTTATTACAGAAAGTTTGGCAGGAATCCTACTTGGCAACACTTTATTAACTGTTAGTTTGGATGGCAGTATACGCGTTAAAGCAACAAAATTGATTTCTGTCCGAAAAATCCTATAATTCAGGTTGGGTTATTTTTGTTTTTGCTTTTTTTTTTAAACTCTGTTAGAAGGGCTTTCCTTCCAATGATTTCCAATTATTGACATTTTTCTGCACATAAACATACCTGACAGTTGAAAGAGGAGCTCGGAAGCCATCTTCACAGAGATATCCTGACTGAAGAGGCTTCTCTCTGGGGGGACTCTGCCCTCTGGCATCTTCTGTAAGGGTTCGGTTTTCTCTCGCCCGATTAAAGTGCTATAGCCAACATTCCGGCTGGGTGATATTGAGACATGGGAGTCCTGGATGTCAACCTCCATGGGTTCCTCTTTAATCTTCACCATCTGTGTTTCCTTGTGGCTTTCCGCTGCAAGCAGGTGAATGAAGAGAAACAAAAACACCATGGTTTCTTAATTCTGAACCGTATTCAGTTTCTAATCAGAAAAAAACCATGAGGATTGTGTCAGGGAAGACAAGAGGACAGGCGCAGCACAATGGAACAAAGTGTGAAAACTACTGCTCATCCCATCTGATTTCCTGAAAAGGTAGGAAACTTCCGTTTTTCAGCCCAGGGACATTAAGTGGCTTGCCCAAGGTCACACAGATGGCAGGAGAGCCAGGCCCCTGCCTCCAGATCCAGAGCTCAGGTCTCCTGACCATCTCCATGGGCTCCTTTCTACCATGCTGCTTCTAGACCTAACAGAGAACATGGTAAATGTCTGCCCTTGTTTGCTTTTTTTTTTTTTTTTTTTTGAGACAGAGTCTTATTTTTTTGCCCGGGCTAGAGTAAGTGCCATGGCATCAGCCTGGCTCACAGCAACCTCAAACTCCTGGATTCAAGCGATCCTCCTGCCTCAGCCTCCCGAGTAGCTGGATTACAGGCATGCGCCACCATGCCCGGCTAATTTTTTCTATATATTTTTAGTTGTCTGATTAATTTCATTCTATTTTTAGTAGAGGCAGAGTCTCGCTCTTGCTCAGGCTAGTCTCGAACTCCTGAGCTCAAACAATCCGCCCACCTCGGCCTCCCAGAGTGCTGGGATTACAGGCGTGAGCCACTGCGCCCGGCCTGCCCTTGTTTTATAACTTACTCAATTCAATAAATCAAATAAGAGCAAAGCATATTAATATTATAATTTTCTCCCTCCATTTTTATAGCTCTGATCAATTTTTTTTCCCTCTCTTCTAGGGCACCTAAATTAGTAGAGAGTAAATAGGGTCAATTCAACTGAGACATTTACACCTTGTTGGAAGCCAGTAATCCTCAAGACCACCTAGGAAGTTAATTGCAGCCCAAGGATTAACATCTAGAAAAACAGCAATCTTATAGGTTATAATAACGGTACAATTTACTGACTGTTCATCCTTTTGGTATGGCTATTAGATGTTTGGTCTTTAGTCTGAAACACATACTTGCTTTGCAAGGCTGGAGTGTCTGTATTCATGTGTTGTTCAGAGCTAACGATGGAACATCTTTGAAACAAGGTGAGACAAGATGAGACAATTAGCCCAGCCATTAATTTGGGTCACTTTAAAATAAGGACCACTTTCGAATGAATAAGCATGTATTATCAACTACTGTTTACTATTCAGCACCCTGGAAAACAAAAAACAAAGAGGATTTTGATAAGATAGTTGGATAGATGACAGAGTAGTGGGTCAAACAGTGGCCCCCCAAAAGATACTGCTATGTTCTAACCCTAGGTACCTGTGAACATGACCTCATTTGGAAAAAGGTCTTTGCAGATGTGACAAGTTAATGATCTCAAGATTAAATCATCCTCGATTATCCAATGACAAGTGTCCTAATAAGAGAAAGAAGAGGACAAGACCTAGAAACTGTGGAAAAGGCTATAAGAAGACAAAGACAGAGACTGGAGTGATGCATCCATAAACCAAGGAGTGTCGGGAGCCACCAGACACCGGAAGAGGTAAGGAAGAATTTTTTCCCTAGAGCCTCTGGAGAGATTTCAGACTTCTGGCCCCCAGAACCATGGGAGAATTAATTTCTATTGTTTTAAGTTACCAAGTTTACGGTACTTTGTTATAGTAGACATGGGAGACCAATAGATTAGGTCATTAAATACGAAAGTCTGATTTTGAGTCAGAAGTTATATCTCAAACAAGAAGCAGTAAAAGTAATCAAAGTATGCACCTAAGCTATTGACACAGTTTTGCCATCTTAATGATAGCTTATTCATGCCAGCAGCAAAGAAGCCTGAAGAGCAAGTGGTGATGAAATCACGAAAGGTGTTTTCCACAGCTTGTTAAGAATTGAATATTTCTCTTTGGAAAAAGTGGTCCAAAGCCTGGAAGAAGTGGTAGTTGGTGCAAGGGTCTGGTGAATACAGTGGATGATAGACAGTTTCCAAGTCCAGCTTCAGTAGTTTGCGCAGCGGTGTTTGTGCGATGTGGTTGAGCACTGTCTTACAAGAGGATTGACCTATCTCTGTTGACCAATCTCAGTTGATTAATCACAAGCATCATCATCATTTTGTCCAACTGGTTGCAGCAGACATCTGCTGTAATCTATTGGCTAGGTTTCATGAAGCTGTAGTTGGATAATATCAGCGCTGGACTGCCAAACAGACACCATTAGCTTTTTTGATGAATAGTTGGTTTGGGACTGTGTTTCAACACTTCATTTTTATCCAACCATTGTGCCAAACACTTGCCATAGTCCAAAAGAATCCATTTTTCATCACACATAACAATATGGTGCAGAAACGGTTTGCCTTTGTGTCCTGACAGCCAAGAAAGGCAAGCTTCGAGATGATTTCTCTTCTGACACTTGTTTAATTCATGAAGAACCCATCTACCCAGCTTTTTTACCTTGCTGATTTGTTTCAAATGGTCCAATATTTTTGGAATAGTAACATCGAACCTTGCTGCTAATTCACACATAGGTTGAGATGGATTCACTTCCACTACAGCTGTCAGCTCACTGTTATCTACCTTGGTCTCAGGTCGACCATATGGCTCATTTTCAAGATTAAAATCACCAAAACAGAACTTCTCAAACATCAACGTACTGTGTGTTCATTAGCCATATCCTTCTCAAACATTTCGTTGGTATTTCAAGCTGTCTGCACTGCATTGGTTCCACAACAGAACTCATATTTGAAACTAACATCAATTTTTGACTTATCCATGGTTTCACAAAAATTGCTCTAAAAAAAAATTTGAAAGATAATCACAGGCCAAAGTATGCATTTGAAAGACTGAGGATGTACCTTCACAATAAAAATAAAACAAGAAGTGTCAAAGTGAAATGTCAGAGATATCAAGTGTCAAACTTAGTACTTAAGGAAATTGAACATTTTATACTTAACAATGTAAATAGATAGATAAACAGATAGATAGATAGAAAGATAGATAGATAGATAGATAAAACAGTAAGAAACAGTATAAAGGAGGTGCTGACCTGTGGGACAGCCAGGAGATGTGAAGGGAAAAACCTCATTGCTGTAAGCTGGGAGGTCAGAGAAACCATGCTTTCCTTGTAAAGTATGACACAAGTGAAAGTCAAATACCCATATAGTTTACTGACCAGCAGTTAAAAAAAAAAAAAAATAGAAGAGCATTTTAAATTAAATGATCAAAATTAACATGGTGCTATCAAGAAGATCTCATGTAAGAAGAGTGCTAATTGTTCTTTTTTCTTCCTGACATAGGACACATGCTTCTCAGGGAAAACTGCTTGTTTTTTGTCAGAAACTAAACTGCAGGCAACTGTGATATTTAATTTAGATTCCTCCCCACTTCCCCTATTCCTGCCAAGCTGTTTTTTCTCTGCATGTCTATGAAGCAGCTCATAGAAGTCAAATTCATTGATTCAGTCAGTCATGAAAGAAAAAGAGAAGAAAGAAAGAAAGGAAAGAGAGAAGAGAAGAGAAGAGAAGAGAAGAGAAGAGAAGAGAAGGGAAGAGAAAAGAGAAGAGAAGAATAGAAAGCTGTCCAAGGTGCATGCTTAGCGTCTTTGCCTTTGCTTCCGGTCCATCTGACTTTTTCTTGAGTACTCATTTCCCCCTTCCCGTAGGGATCTAGTGACCTCACAGCCATCCTGACATCCAGCCAGATCACCCACTCACATGGGCAGTCACAACACATGCTTCCCTTTTCATGTTCCCCCAAAGCATTTAATATCTGGAAAATAAACAGTGCGGTCAATGTCACAGGTACATAAAATGAATGATACCTCTGAACCTTGCACTGCTAAGTAATTCCAAGGCCTGAGAACAAACACAAAGGAATACAAGCACAAATACAAAGGGATTCATTTAGTTAAAAAACAAAACAAAACAATACACTCAACAATATAAAGAGCAAAGCTAGAAAGAAGCTTCATTATTTCTCTCCGCCCCTCACCCACTGTCCTAGCCATTTCCCCAGCTTTGACCATGGATTAAGAGCTACGCAGCTATTTGCACCACTGAATTTAATGAAATTAGTTTTTAAAAGCTACTTGGGATAATTTCAAGTATGATTTACATGAAGTGCTTTCTGTTCTTTCTTGTGACAACTCTTGACCTTTCAAAAATGCACAAAACAGTGACAAAAACCTTCAGCATTCTGACTCTATCTGATAGGTGCCAGACTCACAGAGTTTTCAAAGTGACATCTCAATGGACAAGTGAGACATAATACAATAAGTATTCCTATAGTCCTTTCTCTTCCATGCAATAGCATTATTGCCAAGTGTTTTCTTGCCTTTTTTTAAAAGCAAGATTTCTCAACCTTGGCACTGTTGATAATTGGGACCAGATAATCTTTGTTGTGAGGGACTGTGTTGTACTAGCAACATCCGTGGTCTCTACCCACTAGATACCAGCAGCGCTGTCCTCTAGGGGTTTTTTTGTTTGTTTGCTTGCTTTTCTAGAGATGGGGCTTTGCTATGTTGCCCAGGCTGGAGTGGAGTGGCTATTCACAGATGCAATCATAGCGCACTACAGCCTCATGGGCTCAATCAATCCCCCTGCCTCAGCCTCCCAAGTAGTTGGGAGGTGTCTGCCATGGCACCCAGCTCCATCCTCCAGTTTTAACAACCAAGCATGACACTGGACATTGCCAAATTTGCTTTGGGGGCATCCGAATCATGCTGGTTGAAAACCACTGCTGTAAAGTTTTTGCCACATCCTAGTTTTTGCACCAAAAAAAGTTTAATCAGTGCCCAAGGCAAAGAAGAAAGAAATAGTTCCTCTCATGTTCTAGCCTAGGCTCATCTTGGTTTTAATCACCACCTCAGGCAGGTGCCTGGACAGGCTGGCCTGGGAATCAGGAGTTGGGATAATCTGGGAACACAGGTTTCTGCTACTACTCCACTAGGTCCCTAGGCCAGCTCTCTCCTTTTTGCCTGGGGCATTCTAACATAACAATGGTTGAATTAATCATTTCCACTCACTTTTAGTCTTAACTCCCATTATCCAGGGGCATGTCTACACATCCAGGATTTCACTCTTCCCGCCCCCTACACACGCAACATGAATTCCTTTAGAATCTCTTCAAAAAATCTCTTTTAGGATCCTTTCATAAATACTCATTTTATCCCAAGTGACCTATACTGCTATTTCGAGAAAGAAATTGGCACATGGAAAAAGATGAGGGACAAAGTATTAACAGCAGGTTATGCTTGGGGGAAAGGGTTGTGAGTGATTATCTATAACAATGCTGATTTGTATTTTACAAATTTTCTATGATAAATATGGATATTTTGTCATTTACCTAAGTTGGCTAAAAGTGATAAACAATTATATATACCTATAAAAAGATGACAAAGTCCAGTTTGTGACAGAGAGGTGCAGAATGACATTTCATCTTTGGAAGTGTTTAAAAATGCTGTGTATTCCTAGCAGGACTGGAAGGGTGGTTTGTGAAGGGGATAATCCCTGCTCAAACTCTGCTTGGCAAAAGAAGGGAAGAACAGTAAGAAAGTGGTAACACAGGTTTTCTTACCTTCATATATTAATATTCAATACATGTTAGCTATCAAAATGTGCTCTACTTCATTTGTCAGTCATTTGGTCATTCCACAATATTTTTTTAATGTCTACTATGTACTAAGTACTATGAGAGATGATATTCAAACTACAAAAATAAATAAGACATGGTTCTTGCCCTCAAGCAGTTTAAATCTAAACGAATGATGAGACAAGTATAAACATCCTTCTAATACAAGAAGTAAAACTAAAACACAGTGTGGGAAGAGAAGTCAAGGTAGACCATGAACCAAGGCACAAAGGTGGAACTGTATTCTACCTGGAGTGTTCAGGGAATATCATGTTGTCTGGTTTGGCTGGAGGGCCAATACTGAGAGGCAGAACTGGTACCTTGAATAAGCAGGACTCACAGGGTATAACAAAAGCAACTCTATTTCTGTCTTCCATTGTCTCTTTAAACCTGTCCAGGGAGAAGGGTTCTTCCCCTGTTTCTGGGTGAAAACTGAGGCAGACCCATAACCCGGTAATTCTTAGAAAATACAAAGCCCTACAGCCCCTTTAAATACCAAAACAGTCTCGATTCAGAAACCAGAATGCCTAAGCTCAGGTGTTACTGCACAGTTCCGCCCCTTCCCTCTGAAGGTGAGTCCTTCCCCTCCTGGAAGAGTCTCTAGGCTGCCAGACCCAGGGGAGTGGGGTGGGAAAGGGGTGTGTCAGCTCCTTCTCCCTTTCTTGCTGCCTTCTCTCCCATCCACTAGCTGCCCTTTCAGATTGAGGTCTTCACTCACCGTTCTGTTGTAAAGTGGTTTGATGCTCCTTAGGCCTGCAGAGGTTTCTCTCATGGTATTTGCCCATGGGGTCTTCAGAGACCTTTAACTTTGAGATGATCTATCTCTCTGTTGGAGTTCCCTTTACCTGGGTGAACTCCCTCTTGCCTGGGATAGCTTATCTCCTCCACTGCTCATAGGAATCCACCTGTTGGCTTCCATCTTCCTTTGTGTTGAGGTACCATCATTCTCTAGGCAGCCCCACCAGACAGCATTTAAGACAAAACCCACGCCAGCCCTCTTGTGGGAATTTGGTCTATGTCTGGGCCACAGGAAACAGCAACTCTTCATTTGATACAGAGGCCAAGTTCAGGCAGAACGTAATACCATGGCAATTCTCCTTCACTCAGCCACCAAAGCAGCTCATCAGCCCATTTCTCCCCTCTGGATTTCCCAGGCAGACATCAGACACCAGTCCACTGTGCTCCCCAACTGAGGAAAACACAAACTTCCCAGACGGTGTGCTCTAATCTTAGGCAAGAGGCCGGCAGCCGTTCCCCATCCCCTCTACCCTGTCACAGGGGAATCACAGCACAGTTCTCTCCCAAGAAATCTTCAAAATCCCCTTTCGCACCCATCTTTAATAACTTTTCACTCTTAGACTCTCAACCTTGCTGAGAAGTCTAACAGTACTGTTTTTTATTGTGGTAAAATACACATAACATTAAATTTACCATTTTAACCATTTGTAAATGTACAGTTCAATGGCATTAAGTACAGTCTACTGTACAACCAACACCACCATCCATCTCCAGAACTTTGTCATCTTCCCAGATGGAAACTCTACGCCCAGTGAACAGTAACACCCCACTCCCTCTCCCCAGCTCAGGCTTTCTACTTTCCACCCTATTCTACTTTCTGTCTTGATGCCAAGAGTTCAGATTTTTAAAAACTTCTTCATGCTGTAACCTTGGTGCTGAAATCAAATCTTCCATTTAACACTGTTTAACAAAGAGTGTCAAGTTATATTCCAGAGAAATAAAACTAGAGAGGTAGGCAGGGGCAGAGTATGGAATCTCAGGTGCTGGGCTTGGAAGCCTGTACCGAATGGGGAGTCAGTGAGGGGCCTGCCACTGGGGTATGTGCAGGGGAGCAGCATGATCAAACTGCATTTCAGAAGGCCAATGTGGCAGTGGCACTTGGAAGGGATGAGAGGAAACGGAAATGGGGCAGTTGTTAGGAGTTTACCTGTAATAGTATAAGCAGGAGATGAGAGCCTGAACTAAAGCAGAGGCCAGGAGGACAGATAAGATCCACAAGATATTCCAGAGGTGCTGGGTTTGATTATCACTTACTACTTCATGAACAAAAATGCAGGCCAAAAGGACCAATGAAGACAAACAACCAGGAACCAGAAATGAGGCTTTGTAGTAGCATCCCTATCTCAGGACCTGGCACCCACTGCCATTTGAGAGAGCAGAGCTGCCTTCTCCGTCTGCTCTTCCAAAAACAAAATGGGAATGAAGAGTTAGGTGGGTTTTCTTGGTCACACAGAGGATGATTAAGCCCCAGACCTACTAGAGCAGAGGCCAAGGATGGGAGCAGAAATGGATGTTATGCTAGGGAAGTCTGATACTATGCACCACCTCGCTTTTCCTTCTTAGAGACAAGCAATGTGGGAGTGAAGCAGCCTTGGGCCCTGCAGCCATTCCCTCAGCCTGTAACTGGAGCCAGATACCCAGCGAAATGGAGGTAATTATATCTCCATTCTTGTTATCAGAATTAAGAACCTGACACTTAGATGTTGAATGTTATTCTCACTTTTGGCTTACATGCTTCTTCTTCTTGGGAAGTTATATATTAAATTTCATCTTTCTCTATGGTGTGGCCCTTGGTTCATTCCCACAATGGCCAGAGTACAGTGGTCCTCAGTAGGGAAAAGCTCCCTGTTCTTGCTCTGAGAAATGAACCCCAACAGGGAGCTACCACCCCAGAGAGAGGCAATACAAGCTCTGCTCAGATGCCTACTTTTTTGTAATATATTGGTCATCTGTTCCTGGGAAAAAAAGAGAGGAAACTCTCTCCATAAAAGAAAAGAGTGGTGGAGCAGATTTTCTCTAGTACTCCTCAATATACAAGAACCTTCGAAAATGGTCGTTTCCAACAGAAAAGCCATACAATGGCCTCCAGTACACATACACACACACACACACACACACACACACACACACAAAACGTACACTTCCCACACATTTCACCCAGAACAGCACAGAAGTAACCCAGCAAACCATGAGACCAAGCCAATGTCTATGACGGAGATGATCAAAGATTGGGGTCAAATTAAATCATTAATTAATTAATCCATTAACTGAATTAAATATTTTTTTCTGGGTGGTGACACTAATCTTTACAGTAACCTAAACGTTAGGAGAATTGTATTTAAAAGGATAGGACTAGGGGTTTTTTGTTCGCCTTTTCCTTCTCTCTCTCTCTGTTTTTCTCTCTCTCTCTCTCTCACACACACACACACTTTTTAATTCCTAAAACAATTTCAAAGGTATTTTATCAGAATTGACTTCCTGAATTTGATCATCAAAATCATAAATTACCTAGTGTTTTTCCCTGTGTATCAATATACTACCTGGCAATTTAGGAAGAAAAATAAACAAATGTCTGAAGAATTAGCTATGCACACTAGAATTCACAACTAAGTAGACAGAGGTAAGCAGGGAATCAACTTAGAGTCCATTTTTAAAAAAATACACAACAAGGAGCACCAGGTATTCTATTTTACTAATCATTCTGAATCTGCAAAGAACACACGTGCCCTATAGGAGCTGAACTCAAACTTTAAAGGTAATAAAGAGTTAGTAAGACCTGGAATTCCTCTTTCAGGGGTACATGAAACATATCATTTTCCGCCAAGTCAAAGCACTTGTTACTTTATTCTTACATAGACTTTTAAATTGGTCTTGTGTCCCCTATCCCAGTAATCAATGCAATAGGTCCTGGCCTGAGTTAACTTAATTGGTTATTTGCAAATGTTTTTCAGACTGGCCACAGAAC
>RJWJ010002243.1:8336-73123 GCA_004363605.1 Indri indri
AATCCTAGCACTCTGGGAGGCCGAGGCGGGCGGATCGTCCTGAGCTCAGGAGTTCGAGACCAGCCTGAGCAAGAGCGAGACCCCGTCTCTACCAAAAATAGAAAGAAATTAATCGGACAGCTAAAAATATATATAGAAAAAATTAGCCGGGCATGGTGGCGCATGCCTGTAGTCCCAGCTACTCGGGAGGCTGAGGCAGGAGGATCGCTTGAGCCCGGGAGTTGAGGTTGCTGTGAGCTAGGCTGACGCCACGGCACTTGCCCCAGGCCAGAAAGTGAGACTCTGTCTCAAAAAAAAAAAAAAAAAAAAGACCTCCTCTCCAAATATGTTACGTTCTGAGGTCCTGGGGGTTGGGACTTCAACATATGAATCAGGAGGGGGACACAATTTGGCCTGTAACAGTTACCCTGGTGCCTAACCATTGGTGATAGGGGAAGGAGCGGTGTAGGATCAGGAGGAGGAGGAAGTTTAAATCTTCAGTTGTTGCTGGAGTTAACATATCACATCCCTCTGTTACCCACATTTAAGCCCCCTCCATCACAAATACTGGCATGAAGTTCCCGGTTAACTGCCTCAACTAGGTGACAATAAACTTGTTCCCAGTTGTTGAGCACTGGTAAAACAAAATGTGGGGACTTGGGAGGAAAAGAACCTCACCTGTAGGGTAGAAATTGCTTTGACTTGTACAAAGACAGTGAGCAACAAGTACAGGCACAAGGTTAAAAAGTCCCTGGAATCACCCCCACCAGAAGCAAAGAAAAAACGAAAGCTGGAGCCAACGTTGCTGAAGGTGGCCGAGTCCCAAGACCTCACCTTGGATGGTGCCACCATATTGGACAGTTTTCCTTCACTGCCTGAAGTCTGCCTGATAGCATTAATGAGAATTATAGATGGGTTGTTCCAAGGAAGCATTTCGCCAGGTATAACGCATAGCAACTTTAACTGCTCCCCACCTCCCACTTCCCCCAACACACACTCCAGTCATCCCTCCAGAGTATCTCTTTGCTGCTTTTTACTTCTTGTGGAACTTCTAGAGCAAAACAGAAATATGCAGCTTTTCTTCATACCTGTCACAGCAGCATAACCAAAGAGGTTTTGTTTTCCCATTTATCCTGATTGAGTCTATTAAAGCACAATAAATGGCTGTGATGAGCCTATTGTACATGATCCCAATGAACTTTTGCATAGTGATGCATTTTCTAGCTCAAAATATCTTGTGTCCTATTTCTGTAACCACTGCCAAGAGTTACTAGCTTCTTTTACCCAGAGGCTCTCCCAGGCAACTGATCCAAGTAATTGGAATCCTCACATCCTTATACCAGTTAAAGGAGAAGGAGTGTTTCATGCTCATTAGGATGGCTACTGTCAAAAAACCAGAAAATAATAAGTATTGAGAAGATGTGAAATTTAGACCCTTATGCACTGTGAGTGGGAATGTAAAATGGAGTAACCACTGTGGAAAACAGTATGATGGTTCCTCAAAATATTAAACATAGAATTATCATACGATCCAGCAATTCTACTTGTGGATATAACAGCTAAAAGAATTGAAAGCAGGGTCTCAATGGGATATTTGTACATCCTTGTTCATAGCAGTGTTATTCACAACAGCCAAAAGCTGGAAGCAACCCAAGTGTCCATCGACAAATGAATGGGTAGACAAAGTGTGGTATATACCTGCAAAGGAATATTATCTGGCTTTACAAAGGAAGGAAATTCCGACACATGCCACAACATACCTGAACCTCGAGGGCATTATGCTATGTGAAATAAGCCAATCACAAAAAGTCAAATACTGTATGATTCCACTTACATGAGGTACATAGAGTGGTCAAATTTATAGAGACAAAAAGTAAAATTGTGGCTCCAGGACTGGGGGAATGGAGGATGGGTAGTTACTGTTTAATCGGTGCAGAGTTTCAGTTTTGCCAGATGAAAACAGTTCTGTGGATGGATGGTAGCGATGTTTGCACAACCAGTAGTGTGAATGTGTTAACAACACTAAACTCTACACTTAAAAATGGCTAAAATGGTAAATGTTATGTGTGTTTTATGATAATCCTAAAAATTGGGGGAAAATCAATAAATGAAGATATACATTTAGAAAATAATTTTTTTAAAAAGAGAGAAAGAATGAAGGAAACAATGAGAGTCAAAGATGGGATGGGTCCCTGAGAGGTGGCAGTATCTATTAGGCATGTTATTTGGTAATTTTAAAAAGTTGAAGGTCAAATGGCATTTTTAGCCTGCAGGGAATTATTATTGTCAAAAAGATTGTATCAAAATATTGATCACCCCTTTTATAGTTATGGAAAGAATGATATGTCACCCAAATATGCTTCTAGTATTTTTGTCTTTTTAGTACAAACATTTGCATAAAGCAGTTACATAGGATGAATTAAGTCTAGAGATCTAATGTACAACTAGATTGTTGGCAACTAGAGTTAATAATACTGTATTGTGTATGGGTAATTTGCCACAAGAGTAGATTTTAGGTACTCCTACCATGCACACACACACAAAGAGAGGTACCTATACGAGATGACGAATGTGTTAATTTGCTTGACTGCAGGTATGTGTATATCAAGATAAATATATCAAAACATTATGTTGTATGCCTTAAATATATACAACAAAAATTAGCATAAATATTACCTTATCCAAAAGCCATTTGCATTTCAATTCTTTTAGATCCAACTAGATGGAATGTGCTTCCACCACTGGTCAGAACAGACCATTTTGACGTAGAGGGTGCAGGGATATTTTGACCTGCCATTTGTCAATTCTGCCAAAACACTGCATCAGAATAAAGAAACACTATTTTTATTGCCAAGTAAAGTTTCAAAAAAAAACGTCCCTGACATTTCCCCCCACCCTGAGCCTTCCCCTGTCTCTGAGCCTTTCCCATTCCCTCACCCCCACATCAAAATAACAACATCCAAATTGTAAAAACACTGTTTCTTTTTCATTATCAGACAATTTTCACCACCGACGAATGGATATCCCTGCCCTTCGCCCCAGTGGCACCACGTCCCATTCGTCATACTCACTCCTACTGAGACAGCACAGGGACAGGACTCGGGTCCCTCACCTCTGACCATGGAAGTCCACCTACCCCGGCCTAATTTGCAGCAGGAGAGCTGAAACAAATAGTCTCCTAATCGCCAGAATTCAGCCCATGTAAGCAGAGAGCTAAGCCATCCATCTTATGAGTAATGTTTCTCAGGACCACTGCAGCAAGATACTGATGTAAGCTGATAAAACACCTGGCTGCAGAGAAACCAGATCTATCCGGATCTAACTGCCTCAAGCCAGAATAGACCTCCATCCTGACCTTATCCTGACTTTTTCTTTGTTATAATCTCATTTTAATGCCAAAAATCACACCCGGGGTGGAGATTTAACATGCTAATGAGATATACATCGCATGAAGAAGCATGTAACGGAACTACGCAGGTGCAAGAAAATCTCCACCTCTGCGTGCTTACGCTTCACCTTTTTCCCACCTAAGCCTCTTTAAAACTCTCCCCGATCTCCCCTTGGGGAGCCTGGGGACTTTTCCTTTGTGCTGTCTCCCCCGTGCTTGAGTATAAGCCCAAATAATGCCTTGCCTGTGACTCGCGTCTGGCCTCTTGTTAATTTATATTACAGCGAGAGCCCACGGGCCCTTGCTGGTCCCACCACCACAATGATGGCAAGAGGCTCAGGGAAAGCTGGGCGGCCCAAAGGGCGAGGCATCAGGTGGCCATATTAACAGAATTGTAGCAGCCTCTTTTGGTACCCAGTGTCCCATCCCCTAGACTCGCTCACCTGGGATGTTGGTCACAGGTACAGTAGACTGTTTCTGCTAGTTCAGACTCACACGTCCACACCCACTGCAAGCCCTCACCTCCGTCTCCACATCCTGCCTCAAATCCTTCCCTGAACTCTCAGGAGCCCACTAGGCTCATTTAAAAATCACAGCCTGGACCCCCAGGGCAATTAACACCCCTAGGGCAACCCCCAACCAATGGAGCGTGGACAGAGCTGTTGGTGGAAAATGCCCCAGGGTTTATCCCTCAGAGAGACAATTCTAGAGGGGCCACCTACTCAGGGGTCCAGGTGGACTTGCACCCCTGTCACCTGGATAACCCGCCCAGCTTTCCCTCTTTCCTAGCCCACCTGTCTCCACTGCTTCTGTATTTCCTGGGATCACCCCTTCTTCAAGTCTTGGATTCAGACTCGATTTTCAGGAGAACCCAGTTTATAACTAATTTTTTCAAAATCTACATATTTATCATTAGTTGTTTATTTAATGGTGTTAGCTTTAAAAGCTGAGTCAAAACTAATCTACGTTAAAATGGCTGGGCTAAATGGCCTTGTCAAAATGTTATGGACCCATATGGAAAGTTTTTATTTGTAGAATGTTAGAGGTTTTTTTGGTTGTGTGTGTAAGCATGTTTTAAGCTAGATAACACTAGTCATTTTCTGCAGTGCAGTATCATCGTGACCTTAACAAAAAGGTCATATTTTTATTTTGCTCCATGATTCTGCATCAGCCTGGGGAAGTGAAAAGTAAATCCCACAATGAGGGGTGTGCGTGTATGTGTGTGTGTCAGTGTATGTGTAGATACTACTAGTGTACGTTCAGTATTAGGACGGGGTTTTTTTAAAAAGGCAACTGTAAATTTTAACAGAAGTCATAAAAAGAAGCAAATAATATATGTATTAAAAGAAGACTTAGACATTATCTCATCTCATTTTATAGGTGAGGAAGGTCAGTCCCAGAGAGGTTAAGCAATGTGCTCAAGGCATCACAGAGGAATAATAGCACAATTAGGACCAAAATCCATTGACTCTGACTCCAAGTCCTGCGATCTTTCCATTATACCACATAATAAAATATTTCAAACATAATAAAGGAGCCTATTGTTTAAAAGACTGATAGAGATGTTAATGATAATAATAATAGCATTTATTGAATGCTTACTGTGTGCTCTAAGTGCTTTACCCACACAATTTCATTTAGTTCTCAACATTGTGCAGTAGATACTGTTACTACTCCCATTTTGCAGATGGGGAAACTGAGGCATGGAAAGATTGGATAACAAACCCAGTCATAGGACTGGTAGGTGGCTGAACCAGGCCTCAAACTCAACCAATATGGCTCTAGAACTTACAGTTTTAATCCTCGCATTCAAGTGAAAATTCATCACCTAACTCCTCAGTTTTATAAATGTATATTCTTACCTACATAATAACCAAAGTCATCACCTTTGAGAGAACAGAGAAAAGTTCTGAAGTATGATTATCTTCTCCAATTTCACAGGGAATTATGGCATTGATGTCACTTTTCTGGGAAAAGGCCAGAGCTGAACTGCCGTGGCAGATGGTACCGCATCTTACCGCCAGCTCCGTGACGGCAATTCTGGCCACTCGCATCCTCCATCTGGGAAAGGGGCTGGCGCCCTTTCTCCTTCCTTCTTCTTCCCACAGACTCCAAACATTCCTGAAGTTTGTTAGAAGAGATGCCTCATTTAATACCTACTTCGTGTCTGATGCCCACAGTGGCTACTTCACGAGACCTCCTTCAGTGAACAATTGCCAAAAATGGCATGTTATCAAGACAAAACATAGTCAAATTTGAAAAGAAATGTGTTTTCCAGGTTCACCAGTGCCAAATAATTATACCTAGATGAACTACTCTACATCCACGTGGAGTATATTCTCAAAGCACAATAATTATTTCAGATTCCGTATAGTTCTTTAAATTATACATCTGAAATAGAAAAAAACACAAATATCTCTGAAGTCTATTATAAACATACGTTGAAGGGAAAAAAGCACAAGCGAATTATAATCTATTCTTTGTTAAATCACATCACAAGCTACTAAAAGAACACAACTATGCTACTCATAATCAAAATGGTAACAATAATCAGGAAAAAAACCTTTGAATATATATAAAAAACAAAATTTCATTAATCTTCAAATAAATGATTATTTCCCAGTTCAATACAGAAAAAAAAAATCACTATACTAATCAAAGAGGTTTCCTTAGTTTGAAAAGTACAATGTTGTAGCAGTCAAGGACACAAAATAGCAAATGAAGCTTCATACTAGTTTTTATTTATGTATTTATTTATTGAGATGGGTTCTTGCTCTGTTGCCCATTCTAGCTCTGTTGCAGTGGAGCGATCATAGCTCACTGCAACCTCCAATGCCTAAGCTCAAGCGACCGTCCCAGCTCAGCCTCCCAAGTAGCTGGGACTACAGGCATGCACCACCACGCCTGGCTAATTTCCTGTTTATTTTTTGTAGAGACGGAGTTTCACTATGCTGCTCGGGCTGGTCTCGAACCCCTAGACCCAAGCGATCCTCCCACCTCGTCCTTCCAAAGTGCTAGAATTACAAGCATAAGCCGCAGAGCCCGGCCTGTTCTAGTTTTAAGTAAGAATTTCCTGGTGAATAAAATTCCTCACCTCCTTTTACAATAACATGCTAATAAAGAACACCTTTGCCTAAAAAAAAGAAACTGTTGAGTGAGCAATAGCCACTTTAACTTTAAAGTGTTGGTGCTTATTTATCATAATATTGAGCAATAAATGTGGAAAAATACAACCAAAATATAACTTTTTGGTTATAACATAATCAGGTAATTAAGAAACAAAATTTGCAATAATCATACCATTGTTGATTACAACTATTCATCTCAAACTGAATATATCCAGAAACAAACTGTCTTCTTCACCCTCCTTCCAAACCTGCTTTTCTCATAATTAGCCCCATCTCAACAAAAAGTAACTCCGTTCTAGTTTTCCTAACCTTAGAGTCGACTTTGATTTCCATCTTTCTCTCCCAGCACCCACCCAAACAAAGCCAACAGCAAACCCTGTTGCTTCTACCATCGAAATACATCCAAACTCTGACCATTTCTCACCGCATCTACCGTCCCTGACTGGTTCAAGACACCATCGTCTCTCCCTTGGATTGCTCCCTGCTCCCTACACTATGTCTCTTCCACACAGCAGACAGAGCTACTTTTCAGGGTAAGTCAGATCAGGTCATTCTGCTCCGAACCATCCAGTGACTTCCCCTTATGCTCAGATAAAAGCCAAACTTTGTAGGTGTCTACTAGGGCCTCTCTAATCTCATTGTCTGCTACTCTCCCTCTTATTCTGCCCTCCTCACACTGGCCTCCTTATTGTTCCTCACACAAACCAAGCACACTCCTACCTCAGGACCTTTGCACTTGCTGTTCTCTCAGTCCGGAATTCACTCCCTATATTTACAAGATTCTTTCCAACACTGACTTCAGGGCCTTGTTCAAAAGTACCTCATCCACGTGGTCCTCCCTGATTACTTTATTTAAAATATGAAACCTCTTCTCTACCTCCTTTTATTCTTCTTATACTTTTCTTTTTTTCTGCATAACATCTGTTGTCATCTGTCATATTTATTTGTTTGTCTATTGCCTCTCTTTCTCAATTAGAATGTAAGATTCAGGAAGGCAGGGACTTGTCTATTTTGTTCACTGATGAGCCATTAGTGCCTAGAATAGCTCCTGACTGATCAATAAATAGATGTTGAAAGAATGGACAAATGAATGATGACACACTTTACTAATACCACAGAGAATGATAATAAAATTCCTTTCAACCAATAAAAATATACATCATAAGGCAAACATAACATAATGGATAAAATAATAGTAAAAACACAATTTATAGGCTGGGCGCGGTGGCTCACGCCTATAATCCTAGCACTCTGGGAGGCCGAGGCGGGAGGATTGTTTGAGCTCAGGAGTTCGAAACCAGCCTGAGCAAGAGCGAGACCCCGTCTCTACTGAAAATAGAAAGAAATGAATCAGACAACTAAAAATATATAGAAAAAAATCAGCCGAGCATGGTGGCGCATGCCTGTAGTCCTAGCTACTCAGGAGGCTGAGGCAGGAGGATCGCTTGAGCCCAGGAGTTTGAGGTTGCTGTGAGCTAGGCCGATGCCATGGCACTCTCACCCAGGCAACAGAGTGAGACTCTGTCTCAAAAAAAAAAAAAAAAAAAATGCAATTTATAGAGAAAATTTTTTGAAAAACTAATAAAGTCATTCTAAAGTTGTCCAGAAATTCACTGGCTATCATAATGGTACAATAAAATACACAGCAATGAAAAATAATGAATTAGAATAATATATATCAACCTGAAGATATGCCCATGAAATGCTAAGTAAACAAATCAAAGTATAAAGTAACAAGATAAACATGATTCCTTTTTTTAAAGTTTTAATAACTATAGTCTATAAATATATGGTTTTTGAGCATAGAGAACATAATTCACAAGGGTAAAATTAAAGTAGGAGATCTTGGACTTGAATTATAAGGCCCTGTATTGTTTAGCTTATTGAAATAAATATTATTTTCATAACTTTTATAATACAATGTGGCTTTTAGAAAGCTATAATACATTAAAGTATTTATTGAACACAAAGCTTTTTTTTAAAATTTCAGAATATTATGGGGGTACAAACGTTTTGGTTACATGAATTGCTTTTGTACAGTTTGAGTCAAAGTTGTAAGTGTGTCCATCGCCCAGATAGTGTACATTGTGCCCGTTAGGTGTGAATTTACCTGTCCTCTCCTCCTCCCTCCTGCCTGTTTGATTTCCATTGAGTTTTAGTAATACTTCCATATGTGCACATAAGTGTTGATCAATTAGTTCTAATTTAGTACTGAGTACATATGGTGTTTCCTTTTCCATTCTTGCGATACTTCACTTACAAGAATGGTCTCCAGTTCCACCCAGGTTGTTACAAAAGATACTAGATCACCACTTTTTTATGGTTGAGTAGTACTCCCTGGTATACATACACCACGTTTTATTAATCTACTCATGGATTGATGGGCACTTGGATTGCTTCCACATCTTTGAAATTGTAAATTGTGCTGCTATAAACATTTGAGTGCAGGTGTCTTTTTTGATAAAATGTCAAACACAACACTTTTAATGGAATATGATATAGGCACAGAGCAGCTTTTAGATTTATAACATATTTAAGTCTTAAAATGGAAAATTAAATTATGAAATACCTGGGTCAACCTTAAGAAAATAATTAACTGGAGAAATTCAAGAACTTCCATGTTTTGCTTTCATTGCTTATGTAACTTAAAATATTTCCAAAATAGTTCAACTATGCTTAGTATGCAAATACATCCAATTGCAAAATATCCAATTTTTTGAGGAAGGAAATAAACAGATTTCAAGGAACCATTTCTTGATTTCTTTATTATAGAGGATGGTTCAACTGCTGAAATTATACTAATTTGGGGGACTCTGTTAATTTTACTGATCTGTGGCTGGACGTAGTAGCTCACGCCTGCAATCCTAGCACTCTGGGAGGCTAAGGTGAGAAGATTGCTTGAGCTCAGGAGTTCAAGACCACCCTGAGCAAGAGTGAGACCCCATCTCTACTAAAAATAGAAAAGTTAGTCGGGCGCCATGTGCATGCCTGTAGTCCCAGCTACTTGGGAGGCTGAGGCAGGAGGATCGCTTGAGCCCAGGAGTTTGAGGTTGCTGTGAGCTAGGCTTACGCCATGGCACTCTCCTAGACAACAGAGTGAGACCGTCTCAAAAAAAAAAAAAATTTAATGATCTGGACCTTTCAAAATGTTTATAGACAGGGCTATGGTAGAATAAAACAAATAAATCGAGCATATTCAGGCATAGAAGCAGGCATAAGAGAATGACAACATACACTACTTTGTTCAAAATCTCAATTTCATTAGTAACAAGGCAATAAGTGAAAACCAGAAGTATCTAATTATTTCGGCATTATTCAAAATACACATGTTTTTTACCTACTGTGACAATTCTCAAGATTTGCATCAAATTCCATCCCGAGTAACTCAGATACTATATTAAAGAAATTAAATTCTGAACAAATTAGTGGTCTCTTATCTGCAATTGCTATAAAACTAAATTTTCTAGCTGGGTGTGGTGACTCACACCTGCAATCCTAGCACTCTGGGAGGCTGAGGTGGGAGGGGATTGCTTGAGCTCAGGAGTTCAACACCACCCTGAGCAAGAGTGAGACTCCGTCTCTACTAAAAATATTAATGGAAAAATTAGCCAGATGTCGTGGTGCACACCTGTAGTCCCAGCAACTTGGGAGACTAAGGCAAGAGGATCACTTGAGCCCAGCAGTTTGAGGTTGCAGTGAGCTATGATGATGCCACTGTACTCTAGCCCCAGCAACAGAGTGAGACTCTGTCTCAAAAAAAAAAAAAAAACAAATCTGAATTTTCCAGACTAATAAAGGCACTGTGAAAAATCTTTGAATTAATGAAAGTTAATAAAAGTGCTTGGGCTGCTTGAATTAACAGTAACACTCAAAATTTTGATTTTATAAATTATTCACAATACTAATGGAAAAATCTTATTGAATATTAATGCCACCGCAATGATTTTTACCAAGAAAAATTATAACAGATGGTTAATAAGGTTCACACTACCTAGAAACATTATATAATCAAATTTTAAAAATAAGAAATTAATTTTAACATAACCACTAAGGAAGCAACAACTACTGCACAGAAATGGAACCTAAAATGTCATATTTTAAATAAACAGGGAACAATTATAAGCCCTCCCTTTGACAAGCTGGCAATACATAGATGTATATTAAACTTAATATTATCCACAACTCCCTAAACCACCCACAAGACACAGCTGCTGACTTATATAGATATATTTATTACTCAACACAAATGGGTAAAAAATCCATTGTGAGAAATTTAGAGGAATGCAAAAGAAAACATCTTGTAATTTGCCAGAGTTGTACCAATATAATCATAGCTTTGTGCAAAGTCAATCAATAGTAATATTCTACAAAAGAGTATAAAATAGCATGCATTTAGGCTTTGCCAATTGCTTCAGATTTAGATTAAAAGGTACCAAAAATCCCTTAGAAATAAAGAAAAACAGACAAGTGCCTTAGAACAGCAGTTCTTATATGTGGTCCCCAGATAGCAGCATCGCCTGGGAACTTACTACAAATGCGAATTCTCGCCCCACGCCACCGCACAATCTGTTGAATCAGAAGGCAGTGGGCTCCAGCAGTCTGTGTTTTAACAAGCTCTCCAGTGATCCCAATGCACACTGCAGTTCGAGAACCACTGGATTAAATAAAAACAACTCAAAGCTATTTCATAAACCTACTTCATAGAACAATAGCCAAAAAACAGAGTTAGCACCTCATGGCACAGAGAACCTCAAACAGCTGGGGGGAAAAAGGAAATTGAAGAAATTACTGATATTTTCTTAATGCCAAATAACATTAAAAACCATTGTTGCCTTGGCAGAATATTGTCCTTATCTCGTTGATCTTAGATTTGAAGTTTCAAAGTTTGTTCATGTATTAAATGTTTTATTTCAGCAAAAAGAGTGCCATTTGGTTATCAATAAAGCGATGTACAAATATAAGTCAACCTTAGCTCATTCAGCCGTGCAAGGCATTGTGGGAGAATATTACTTTTGGATTGGGAGTTTCTTTGATTTGGGGTCCACCTTGCTAATCATGCCACTGGCTGAAGCTCTTCGTTGGTGCCCCTTTGACTTGCTATGTCTCCTTCAAATCAATGATTACAACTCTTCCACCCTATGTGGAGGGACACCTTCCTTATCCTTCACCGTGACAGCTCTTTTAATGACCAAGTACAACCCGGTCTCTTTCATTCTCTCTAAAATGCACCTTTATTTGGAAAGAAAGGCACTTCAGTAAAGTAGTGGTCTCTAAAGTTGGAAAAAAAATACTGGAACTTGAATAAACATTTATTTTTACCTTAAAGAATAGTTAATAAAACCTTACTCATGTTGAGTATATGGCTTGACTCCGGCCCAACATGGTCCATGGGTAACAAGGTTACATGCCATAAGTAGTAGGTGAGGGGCTGTGAGGGAAAAGTAGGAATTCCACCACAGCAAGAATTTGCGGTAGTACCTCACCCTATTATTCATTTCCAGAGAATTGCTGTGAATTACAGTCTACCAGTGTTAGTTAAATCAGTGTTAGAGTTATATTACCTTATGCTACCTAAACTAACCCTTACTGAATACACAAGTGTCTTAAGAAGATATCCATTGTTATGAATTGGATCTCTCAAAATTTATGTGTTGAAATCCTAATGCTCACTACCTAAAACTGTGACTTTATTTGGAGAAAGGATCTTTATTGAGGTAATCAAGTTAAAGTAAGGCCACTAGGGTGAGCCCTAATCCAGTACGATTGGTGGCCGTGTAAGACAGGGGAAATTTGGACACAGAAAGACACAGAAGTACAATGATCTGAAGACACCTTGGTCTCAGACTCCCAGCCTTTAGAACTCTGAGACAACAAATTTCTATTATTTAAGCTGCCCAGTTAGTGGTACTTTGTTACAGAGCATTAACAAACCAAAATGCCCATGAATAAACTTCAGATGGAAGATAATATTTATGACATTAGCACAAAGGAATAACAAGAAAATGGCAGAGCTGTTGCTTTCCCAAACAAGCCCTTAAGTAGCCACAATACAAGGTAAAAACAACAATAACCTAACCAGAGTTGGCAAGAAAAAACAATCCCCTAAAAATCAGAATTACTGAAAAATTACTTAAATAAATGTAGATGTTGAAAATTTGGATGATTCTGAGTAGTTGAACCTCCAAAAACCCTGTCTCTGCATCCAGAAGAATCAGATTTCGTCCCCTGTCTCACGAGCCGGCCCTGGCTTGCCTGGAGACCCGCTTTAGAGAAACTCAGCTGTAAATTGTCCTCATGCCCCGCCCCTCCGTCCTTTATTCCCCAAACCTAGGTGGAGTCAGGTCCACTATGCCCCTAGGGAGCCAACTTAAAGGACAGTTCCAGGACAAAGTTAGTTTCGCATCCCAAGGAATGCCTGGTTTGTGGATGTTCTAAAACCCCGGCGAATGGGTGGGAATGCATCCTGAAGAGGCTGTGCCTGACAGGGAAGAACATAATGAGATGCAGTTGGCGTCATCTGCATGGTGAGTTTCTGGATACACGGGGCTCTGATAATTGGTGTGCCTGGGAGGGATTCTCACTGTTTGCTCACTGGATAGACTAAAGCTGGACCCAGTGGAGGTCTCCACCAAATGAAGTTGAGAAGCCAGAAATTCCTCGGTGCAGAGAAAGGCACCTGAGGACGCAGGGAGACAGGAATGTGCGGCGGACCTCATACATCATGTCTCGTAGCTGCCGCCTCACCTGTAACTGCAGCTCCTGGTGGGCCCAGAGGACAGGGCCTTCTCCAAAGCTTTGAGAATTAGAGTAATGGAAGAAGTGTCTGCGTCTGTGAAAAACGTGGTAGAGGCCCCTGAGTGGAGGTTGGAAAAGCATCTGGATTTTGATTCCAGTTGATTCCAATTCCACAATTCACCAGCTTAGCAAATACTATTAATAAACTGCCCTGAATTTCAGTTTGTTCATCGTTAAATGGAAATAGTAAACCTTCTGTCTTAGCCCATTCGGGCTGCTCTAACAAAATACTGCAACCTGGGCAGCTTATAAACCAACAGAAATTTGCTTCTCACCATTCTGGAGGCTGGGAAGTCTGAGATGAAGGCTCCAGCAGATCTGGTGTCCGGTGAGGACTCCCTTCGTGGCTCCTAGATGGCTCCTAGATGGCGCCTTCTCTCTGTGTCCCCATATGGGAGGCAGGGAGAGGGATCTCTCTGGGGCCTCTTTTAAATGAGGTTCCACCCTCATGACCTAATCACCTCCCAAACTTTCAAACAAACTTTGAAAAATATTATGAGGCAACTAAGCAAATTTGATGCTGGTTGGATATTTGATGACAGTAAAGAATTCCTGTTAATTTTAATGTATGATAATAGTGTTGCGTGTGGGTTTTTTTTTTTTTTTTGAAAGAGTCCTTTTCTTTCAGAGAATAGTGAAATAGTTATGGATGAAACGGTGACATCTGGGATTTGTTTCAAAACAACCCAATGGTGAGGAAGATGGAGGGTCGGTAGGGGCTTGATGAAACAGGATTTGATCTCGTGGTGATGACAATGATGATCTTTATCTTGTCATAAGCACAGAATAAGCACTTAATAAACATTGTTGATTTCAGCTTTGTTGATTAGGTAACTTGAGTAAACCTTTATTAATGGATAAAAATAAACATGCTTTTATTTTCTCCTTCCCACCCCCACTGGTCAGGTGCCCCTGAGTATTTTTAACAAATTGAAATTTATCCTGATCCACTTGTTGCCATGGCATTTGTGGGATTCTTCTCCCATCCTCTACGAATGGCCTCACAGATTTCCCAAAAGAGAAAATATTTATAATGTACTTTGGTGAGTATATACTTACTGGACTTCCAAAGAAGAAATTTTTTAAAAAGGAATATTAAGTTCCAAATAGCCATACAGATAAATTCATACAAGATAACTGGTTTTGGTAAAGTAATTTATTTTTATCTCCAAACTCTTCAGCTGGCTGAAGAAAACCATTTAGAATGTTCATTTAGAGATAAGAGCTTATGTGCAAGAATAAAGGCCTATGTTTACAGATACAAATATCATGTTAAGTCACACAGACAAAATGTAAAAGTTGCACCAGTGTGATTCAGAAATACTTGCCTGTTTCCCAGACATGGAGAAGAAAAATAAATCTTCACTATATAAAAGGCTCAGAATTTAAGGGGTGTATTAATTTCTCAGTGCTGCCTTAACAAAGTACCACAAACTGGGTGACTTAAAACCACAGAAATTGATTCACAGTTCCGGAGACGAGAAGTCTAAAATCAAGATATCCACAAGGTTGTTTCCTTCTGGAGGCTTCGAGGGAGAATCTGCTTCAATTTAGCTTCTTTTTAACTAAGTATATGTGTATTGACCCTATTTTCAAATAAGATCACATTCTGTGGTTCCAGGAGGACGTGAATTTAGTGGAGATGCTATTCAAATCAACAGAAGGGGGAAATACAGGTGAATGAAAATGCATGGAATCGCATTTCATAACGTATGACTATGCCGCAGGTCTCTGCCAGCGATAGCTGCACAACGTGTGATCCGGTACTCAGTCTAAAATACTGTCCCACCATCTAGATCACTTATCTATATGATCTAAAATGAAGTCAAATTTGGGCTGAAATCCATAGCATCCGGTTTCCCACCATTTACCTGCTAAGAACCTTCTCTTTCTATCCTATTTGGTCAGTCAATTTTTCAGAAAAGGTAGACAGTTACCACTTATGTGACAGACACTGTACCAGGTGCTAAAGATAGCAATGAACAGGACATAGCCCCTACCTTGTGGAGCTCGCGTTCAATGGGAAAGATAGATTTTAGATCATTGCGTATGGGGTGGCCGTTGTAATACTGTTGAAGGTTTTTATTACCCTTCAAATCCTCAAAACCACCCTCAGTTTCAGTAATTCACTAGGAGGACTCACAGGACTCAGCATATAGTGCTGACTCATGGCTATGATTTATTAGAGGACAAAGATACCAAGCACAGCCAGCAAAGGAAGAAGGTGCATGGGGAGAGGTCTACGGGGAAGCCAGGCACGAGCTCCAAATATCCTCTCCCATTAGACTCACACGGGATGTGTTTAGTTCCCTCAGCAATGAGTTGTGACCACAGGTGTGAAATGTTGCATACCTAGGAGACTCATTTGAGATTCAGTGCTCAGGGTTTTTATCGGGGCCTGGTCATGTAGGCAGACTCTGCTAGACACCAAAGAAGGAAAGCAGGTATTTCACATAAACCATATTGTTTGTACACACAGCTTAGGCACATTGGGCCACACTTATCCATTAATAGTGGGAACCCTCCTGAAGTCTAAGTGCCCAGATACCAGCCAAGGGCCTGCCTAGCAAGCAGGTCTTTTCTGGGATAGCAGTTTAAGCCCACTTTGTTAACTCTTTCCGGCCCACCCTTAGACTCAGCAGATTGTATACAAGGTCAGCCAAGCTCCTCAAAGACCAGGATGCTACAGTTGACGGGGTTCTAGATGTCACTCTCCTGGAGCCACATCTATTCCACTACACAGCCACCTTCTTCCCTGGCAGATACCTTTGTTCTTACCCGGAGAGAGGAGCAGTGAAATGAATGACAATATGGGGTAGACAGACAGGGAACAGATTTCTTGTTCTGATCCTGGCCCAGTATTAGAGGAGCTGATGAGTCAAGCTGAGAAAGGGAGTGGGTGTTGGGTGGGGTGTGCCCTGGCAAGCCAGCTGTGCTGGGTCCCTCCTGGGCCTGGTGATTATTGCTCAGACAGGTCATCGTGAAGTAAGCCAAGTATAGTTGTAGGTTTGCGATAACTAGTCATTTTCACAATATTTGATCTTTGAGACGACATAGCAAAATGGCACCAAATAGTACCCAAGACCTAAATTTTAGACCCAAATGATGTGATTTGCAATCCTAAAAGGTGACTGTGCCAGACTTTGAGGATGACTTGGTTGGGGTGATAGAGGACTTGGTAAATCCCCACCAGACCTTCCCATGACTTGAAGGACTCAGCCCTGGTTGGCAGGATTGCATGACTCAGCCTCACATGTTTCCCATGAGGACACTGGAGACTGGAGAAGCCTTGCGCATGAAATATATTTGAGCCTGATGTCATCTGCACTCTTTGCTAAAAGCAAGTATTTTGAGCTTGTCACATTAACTTTAACATTTATAAGATGCATTGTTGGATGCTCATTTTCTTCAGGCTTCAAACCCCAAAGGCAGTAACACTGGGGAAGTCAGGATCTGGGTGGGCCCCTGCTTGGAACGGGGTGAGTCTGGAGTGAAGCCATGGGCAGGTGCCTGGAGATGGAACACGACAGCACTCGGAGGCAGCAACGAGATTTCCAGACTCAGCTTCAGTGAGATTATCAGGATTAAAAGAAACAGATTGTGGTGTTGTTTACCAAGGAACCGTGTGTGTGTGTGTGTGTGTGTGTGTGCGCGCGCGTGTGTGTGTTTCTTTGTTAGGCAATATAAAAATCTCTCTCATAATGCAAACATACAAATACTTCCAAGTAGAATAGGCCTTCCTTCAGGTAAAATAGTCTTTCAGATTTCACAGATCAGGCAAAATTATTTTAAAAATAAAGTAAAGGGACATGTCATATGCTATAACTATGATTTCCTTTTTTAAAAAAGAGTAAAATAGTAGGAAGGCCAAAATGTAAGATAAACAATGAATAAGTTGATTTTATCATAAAAAAACTTACTGCATCATACTTATTTTTCATACGTATATGGGTGTAAAGCAAACTTGAGTAAATATGTGGAGGTGGGAGAGTGCTTGGCACCAGATCCACATTTTGCCTTCAGAATTTTGCCTCCCAAAAAGCGCAGTCACCACCAACGCATGAGTTATGCCTGTCATCCACAGCAGCACTGCGAGTCGCTGCTTAGCCAGCTGTAGGGAAGCTGGGTGGGTTTACATCTGCTCTAAGAAAAGATGGTACCGAGAGGTCCCTGGTACCCTGGAATAACTAAGAAACTCATGGAATGACTAGAAGACTCCATGTGCTCACTTAAAAAAGAAAGGCATTGTTTTCTTACAAGCCAAACACATGAGGGCCCTACTACCAAAAATAAGGAAATAAATAAGTTCATACAATTTATTAAAACCTTTTTCTAATTTTAGAAAATTCCAGGGTTTCATACGCAAGTCTTAGGAAAGACGTGGAGTCAGGAAACTCGGGTTGGAATCCTGGTTCCATCACTTCCAAGTCCCCTGGCCTTATTAAGTCATTCAGTCTTTCTGAATCTCAGTTTGCTCGTCTGTATAATAATGGGGAGCTGATGTACAACAAGTTATGGAGGGGATGATAAAAGTATCTGGCATCATGCCTGGCAAGAAAATTAGAGTTAAAAACGTGATTGTTATTCAAATGTAGAACTGGAAAGACAAGTTCTACTTGTATCTGGCAAAAAGAATTGCTACCTTCTCCCTGTTGTCTAAGTCTAAGATAAATGTCTGGGTCCAGATAGTATATTTCCAGAAAGCCAGACCATGTGAAAAAGTTACTGTTGGGGACACTTATCATGCTTTCTGGCTGGCCAGTACCTTTGAAACGTCCTTTCTATGTCTGGAGAGTTAACTCAAAAAGCCGGTTTCCCAGGCTTCTTTGCAGGCACGTTGCAACCTACACTCCACCAGTTAGATATCTAAGTGAGACTCTGATTCCGCAGCAGATAGCTGCAGGACATTGGCTCCATGTAGAATCTCCTTGCTGGTGGCAAGGTATCCAGCCTTCAGGAACAGCAGTGTCTGCAAGCTTGGATTCCTGGGTGCAGAAATGGCTTGAATGCTGGAGTCTGTGGAAGTTTCAGTTGTGTTGACTTGCAGCAGGACAAACTGTAGCAGCTAGTGCTCCATGGTAACAGTGACAGTGGAAAGACAGTTTCCTCATCTAGACACTTCTGCCAAGTAGTTTGGGACACTGTTCTTAGAGACCGAGCCTCATATCAGGTTCCTAATAATTCTGTGATCCAATATTATTATTATTATTATTTTTTTTTTTTTTTTTTTTTTTTTTTTTGAGACAGAGTCTCACTCTGTTGCCCTGGCTAGAGTGAGTGCTGTGGCGTCAGCCTAGCTCACAGCAACCTCAAACTCCTGGACTTAAGCGATCCTACTGCCTCAGCCTCCCGACTAGCTGGGACTACAGGCATGAGCCACTACGCCCGGCTAATTTTTTCTATATATTTTTAATTGTCCAGATAATTTCTTTCTATTTTTTTTAGTAGAGACGGGGTCTTGCTTTTGCTCAGGCTGGTCTCGAACTCCTGAGCTCAAACGATCTGCCTGCCTCGGCCTCCCAGAGTGCTAGGATTACAGGCGTGAGCCACCACGCCCGGCCGATCCAATATTATTTTAATTAAATATTTTTTCTACCTAATCAGCTAGAGCCAGCTTCTACTTCTTGTAAGAACCTAGACAAATGCGAGTACAATGACCTTTATAAAATGCATATTAACCATGTCTTGCCTTTGCTTAAAATGTCATCATAGTAAAGTCCAAACTCCTTATCTTGGCATACAGATAGATGCTGCTACCTGTCTAGCTCATGTTTCACCAACGAGTCTCCCACCTCACCATAAGCTGCAGTCATGCCAAACTATTTGCCATTGCCCACTATTTTTATGTTCTTCTGTACCTTAAATCCTTTGTATATGCTGTTTCTGGAAGGATTAGAAAGCCATTGAAGATTTGTGAGCACTGAAGGTGGCAAGGCATCAGAGCTACCATCCAAGACAGTTAATAAGACAAATATGCAGGGTGGCTGAAAATGAGAGTAACTGAACTAAAGTCTAAAGTCCTAAATAAATTATTTCAGTTTGGCCTGCTTCTTCTCTGATTATGACAAATCACTAAAAATAATAAGAAAAAGAAAAATAAGTCTAAGAGTTTAGATGAGTTCTATGATTTAACGAAATCCCCAAATGGTCTTTAATTGGTAAAAGTTCTCAGCTGCAAACAATGGAACACACTGTGTTAGAAAGTTTCCCTCCGGCATTTACTCTTTCTCTCCCACAGTAATAAAATCTCCATGTAGCTGGACTATGGCCACCCAAAATAAAGCCTACATTTCCCAGACTCTTTTGCAGCTAGATTTGGCATATAACTATAGTCTGGCCAATAGGATGTAAAGGGAAGTGATGTGTTCAACATCTTGGTCGTGCTGTTAAAGGGAAGACACATATCCTCTCCTCCTCCTTTTTCTGACTGGGTAGGATGCCAGAATGTTGGTAGGGTGCCAACTATGTTGGCAGATAATAGCAACAGTCTAGGACTGGTGAGTCAACGGGTTTGCTAACACCATGGTGCCACCATATCAACCCTGTACTATTACATGAAAGAGAGAAAAAAAAATTCAGTCTTTTCTGTGGGGCTTCTGTTTTAGATGTTTCCACTTCAGGCTGCACAAAACCTGCAACCTAAATTTCCATTTCCCGAAAGATTTTCTTTCAAGAAAATGTCCCAAGGAAAAAAGACAAAAAGGAGATGGGAAGGCCTGTTCTTTGTACTTCAGAATAGCTCCTCTTCACCTCTGAACTCATCCCCAGAAGTTACTTTTCCAAATCACTCCTTTGGCAGGGCTGTATCAGGGCCCCACGGGATGCTCTCACCCACCTACTCAAGCATCTTGCACCGGGACCCTTCCCTGTAGAGCAGGCTGCACGTGGTACGTATGCAAGCTTGCTGTGAGCCCCACAGCTGACACCAAGCCTGCCGCCCGCAAAGTGCTCTGCTGGGCTCCTCAAAACACTGTTTCTCACTGGGTGCACCCTGAGCCTCACAGATGTCTACACTGCAGTCACTCAGGCCCCTTTAAAGAATTCGGTTAAAGTAAAACTAACAGGTCCTTCTAACTTTGTAGCTGCCTTAGGGATGAAGGGAAAATAACCCCCAGAGTTATGCTCCAAACCCCAACTCAGGAGGACTGTGCAGTGTTCTGCTGGTCTTCTTATTTCTCCCTCAGATGAAAAGGCAGTGGGTCCTAGTCTGCCACCTCCTCCCAGCCTGTGCACTCAGGGCTGCCACGCACATGCATTTAGGTCGTGTATTAAGATTTTGTGAGATCACCACACACTCTTCACACTGGAGACATCTCATGTCTTTGATATTCATCTTTGAATGTTTTTTACATTTTTTCCTCCAAAGATAGGAATGCGTACACTCAGTAGAAAATTTTTCCAGCAAATGGAAGTTTTTTTGTTCTAACGGGACAGCTATAAACAATGCCACTTTAATTTATTAAGGATGAAGACCTTGCTGAACCAGCAATAACTAAAATAACCTGAGTTTATAAATAAGTTGCTCCTTTCATGAGTAATGGGCTAACCAGTTATTATCATAAAATTAACAACAAAACCCTTTTTGATATTAGCATATTGCTTACATTTGGTATTTTATATTGTAGTTTATATCATTTAACATTTAGTTGTATCAGAATGGCATCACTGAATTCACATTTTAAATCCACAATCACGATGTAACAAGTAATAGTTATTTACCATGAATAATCTAAAGACATAATTATTATATAGAAATGCATTAGAAATGACTAAGTAATTATAGACTAATTATTGTATAGCAATCGTTTGTTTTAGTTATGAAATTGTCATAAGTACAAAATTTTCACTGTGATTAAAATTCAGCAGCCTGTTACTATATATTAATGTTACTTTAAAATGCTATAAATTCTAATATAAAATGTTGAGCTATTAAGTTATTTCTCCTTATTAGAGGAAAATTTATTTAAAATCTATTTAAGGTCTAATATGTCAAAAAAGTTGTAAAATATGAATCATTTCTACAGAAAATAAAATATTAAAGCATGTAAGCATTGAAATAGTCATAAAAAATTTGTTTCCATGGAAACAAGATAGATAATTATTTTATAGAAATTATTATGTCCCATTTTATTATCTTTAGTTGTGTAGTGAATTATCCCCAAATTTGGTGGCTTAAAACAGTAAACATTTATTCCATCACACAGTGTGTGAGCGTTAGGAATTGGGGAGCACCTTAGCGGGTGGTTCTGGCCGGGGGTCTCCAACCAGGCTGCAGTCAGACGTCAGCAGGGGCTGCAGCCACCCGAAGGCTTGTCTGGGACTGGAGGATCTGCATCAAAATGGGGTGACCCAGGGCTGTCGGCAAAAGGCCTCAGTTCCTCACTGTGTGAGACTCTCCACAGGGCTGCCCATGACATGGCAGCTGTCTTCCCCCAGAGGCAATGACCCAGGTGACATGCCACCACTTCTGGCATGTTCCATTAGTCACACTGGCAGCCCTCTTGAAAGGTAGGAAAGCACTGCACAGGACACCTAGTGACTTTGAGTTCCTACATTTAAAATGTAAATTTTCTTTTAATTTGATTTGTATAGTTTATACAGACTAATTTTATGATCGTTTTATTGAGACATAATTAATACACTAATTTTAAATTTTTTTTCTTGATAAGAGATGTCCCAAAAAGGTGGCTTTGGGGCTGTGGTGATGCTGACACCACACCCCTTGGGGGTGGGGTGTGCACACCCATTTCAGAGACTTGACCGTTATCTATTTGCAGATGAGAAATCAGTATCTCCTGCCTGGACCACACTCCAGACTTGTGTCTCAAAAATGCCTACCAGACACATTCATCTAAGTGTCCTGCAGGTACCTCAAACTCAACTCGTCCAAAGTCAAACCCATCCTCCTTCCTCAAAACGTATCTTGATTTTCTTCAGTTCTCACTTTGTCATCATGAGGCATCGCGTCTACCCAGTTGCCCGAGCCAGGCACATGGGGTCACCCCTAAATTCTCATTAACGTGTAGATCCAATCAGTTGTTTCGACCGCCTCAGTGTCCCCGAAATCTCTAGATGCGACGTCCTCCAACACCACATTGGTTCAGATGCTCACTTTCTCCTGATTCTTCCAACTACCTTTTAATTATTCTGCATCTGATTTCATCTCCTCTTCCTCTGGTCTGTCTGTTTTTTACATTGCCTGCTAAAGCAATTTTGAACGTAACATTAACCATATTATCCCCTGCTCTGAAGTCCTGCAATGGCTCCATGTTATTTTCTTGGTTTGGCAAACAAGGCACCCCTGAGCCTGCCCCTGACCCTGTTCCATCCTGTTTCTCATTAGGCCCTAATGCAAACCCTAAGCTGCAGTCTTCACAAACTCCTCAGGGTTCTTTGAATCACCTGCATGGTCTCCCTACCTCTGGGTCTTTGCACATGTTGCTTCTACCTGTAACACCTTTCCACCCCATTTCCCTTCCCAAATCTTTGTCACCTTCCCAAACATAGCTCCAGTGTCACCTTCTTTGGGTGGCCTTTCCTGATTTCCCAATCTGAGCAAATACTCCCTCCTCTGTGTTTTCCCTATAGCACACAGTTTGACAAGCCTCCACCACTGAAGACAATGACTGCGTCAATGTTACTCAACTGTGTAGTCCCCAATATGTAACAGTCACTTGACACGTGTTAGTGAAAAAAGAAGGGATGAGGGGCAGAGGGCCTTCCGCTCCTGGGGGCCTGGCTATAGTAATGCACTTAGTTCCCCTGTGCCATGACCTAGTTTCCCTGGGTCTCTGCGGTAAGGAAATAATGCTGCCTCCTTAGAAGCTGGTTCTGTTTACACTCCGAATGATACTACCCTGTGGCCAATGATATAGGTTAGACCAATATCCACTTCCCTACTTTTGCCTTGCTTTTCTTTTCTATTGGGGCAGAGAAGCTAAATACTTGACTTTTCAACCTTCCTCACGGCTAAGGCTGGCTAGGTGACACAGGTCCGGCCGTGACACAGGTCCGGCCATGACACAGGTCGGGCCAGTGAGATGTGAGCAGAAGGCCCTGGGGAGGCCCCCCCCTCCTGCTGAAATAAAAGGCAAAGGCTTACTGGGAGAATTTGGCCCCTTCGCCTTTCTCTTTTCTTCCCGCCTGGAATGTGGTTGTGAGGCCTAGAAATGCCCGTGACCATGAGTCCAACAGGCCTGACCTGAGAATGCAAACCGCGCAGGACAGAGCAGAATGACAGAAGGAGTCAGAGTCTTTGGTGACATTGCCGAGCCCTGATTGTCAACTTCCAATTATGTTCCGTAAGAATAAATAAATCCCTAATTGTTTGAGCCACCCTAGGTCAAGTTTTCTTATTTGCAACCAAAAGCATTTCTAAAAAATACACTATCCTGTAGAGGTATAAATCCCTTATTACTCTTATTATACTCCTTGAATTCATATACAATATTAATAACCATAATAGGTACTATTTATTGAGCTCAGACCACGCACAGAGTAATAAGTTTTGATGATTCATGGTCTCATTTTAATCCTCATCTAAGAGGGAGATGGCATTATCATGACCGAGTTCTCTTTAAGAATGGGATAATTCAGCGTGAGAGAGAAGAAACTCACCTAGAGTCACGCATGCAGTAAGTGTCAGAGCAGGTGTTCGTGCTCATAATCACTGTATTGTTCTGCACATAACACTAGCCATTCGATCTTAATTTCCGGAAGACAGACAACATTCCATGCCTAAAGCCTTTCTGTTACCTGAGAACTGTTGCTGTATCAGAGCTTGGCTCATAGCAAGACTTACGCCACCTGTCCATAGCAAAACTAGTGTGATCAAATGAAACGGTGTTACCGTAAAGAACTCATGGGAATTTGAGCAGAGTAGACTTTCGGGAAACAAGAGGGGCCTCTTTGGCTTTGAAATGCGAGGTCAGCTAGGCAGAGGCTGTATGGAAAATGCTTAGGCAAAATGTTCTGCATGAGAAAGTCTCAAGAAATTTTGGAGTTGTGGGCTGGTGCTAGGAGGAGGGACTTGGACTCCGGAAGGAAGAAGGGAGAGGAGGAAGGTACAGCAACGCAGTAGGGGCAGGGCCTCCTGAGGGGGCGAGAAGTTCCCTCGAGTGGAGAACATGGCAGGGAAGCTGGCAGGGAGAGTGAATCTGAAGTACTTTTCTGCTTATGCTATAATCATAAGCTTCAGAATGATCTGTTCATCCAAATAACCTTGTATTAGCATTGTTTTGGAGAAAGCGTGAAAAGGGGAAGTGTTTTCAGAAATCCACACTTAGTGAGCAACAGCAAAATGAACAGAGGTCCAGGGAGGACAGGACAGGTTTCAGCAGCAAACCCCCCTCACTGTGGATTGATTAATTCTGTATTTTTCCCAAATACACCAAAGTCAGTAGAACCTTAGTACCTAGGATGGAGGATAAAGCTTTTTTATCGGATACCACAGAAGAAGCTGTTAGGAGAAAGACTCAAGTCATTTGGGTTTCACCAGTTTATTAAAAATTGCATGATATTCTAGACAAGCACTCTTCAATAGAAATATAGGCAAAAATGTGGGCCATACATTTCATTTTAAATTTTCTGGTACGTATATTTTAAAAAATAAAAAGAAATACTCAAAATTACTTTTAATCACTGCCATGGTTTGAATGTATCCCCCTCCGAGTTTGTGTGTTGAAAACTTAAGCCCCAGTGCAAGGGCGTTGGGAGGTGGAGCCTATGAGAGGTGATTAGGGCAGGAGGGCTCTGCCCTCCTGAATGGATTAATGTCATTGCAGGGGGAGTGGGATTGTTTCGAAAGCAAGTCTGGCCCTCTCTTCCTCTCCCCTACACTCTCTCGCCCTCCTGCCATCCACCGTGTGATGATGCAGCAAGAAGGCCCTCACCAGATGCGACCCTGGACCTTGGACTCCAGTTTCCAGAACTGTAAGAAGTAAATCTGTTCTTTATAAATCACCCAGTCTCGGGTCTTCTGTTATAGCAGCACAAAATGGACTTAGACAATATTATCTTTTATTCAGCCAAATATGTCCAAAATTATCATTTTAACATGTGACCAATGTTTAGAAATGCATACTTTATATTCTTTCTTTTTGCACTAAAGCTTTGAAATCCATTTTGTAATTTATACGTACAGCTCATCTCAATTTGGACTAGCCACATTTGAAATGCTCAGTAACACTAAATCTTACCTCTTCAAGGTTGGGGTTTTTTTAAAAATATGTTTTAACGATTTTTCACACAATTTGCCCGAACTATAGCACTATAAACTTTGATGTCCCGTTTTGCAACTTTTTCTCTGTTACAAAACTTCTTCTCCCTTTTCTCCAACTTCTTTTTCTATTTTCTGTTATGTTCATTTGCAGAAAAGTTGAAAAACATAGAAAAGCACAAAGAAAAAAATTTAACATACCCATAAACCACCTTTCAGAAATAACCACTGCAAAAATTTTTATGTGTGTGCTTCTAGATTTAAATATATATCTCCAATTAAGCTTATATGATATATACAGTATTTTTGCTTCCTTTTTCAGTTTTGAAAAAGTTCTATAATGCCCAAACTGAGGTCTTTTTCTACACATTCAGAAAAATCAATAGTTTTCAGCATGCAGCAGACAGCATTATCAATCTTCCAGTCCCCAAGGTTAAATAAATGTTATCTATTCCCAATCCTTTGTTATCTATGTCTCTTCCATCACTGTACATTCATGGGGTTTTTTCTTCTCTAAATGATGAGAGTTTATCTTTTTCCTTTAATACACAATGTTTTCACCTAATGCATTTCTCACCTGCATAAGAATTGCCTCTTTGGTCTCCCTGAGTCCGATTTCTTCCATTTCAAACCATCTTGGCTATTGACGTAAAGCTAATCTTCCAAAATGTCATTTTCCAGCTGTTGGCAGGGGGAACGACGGGTGAAATGGCAGATTGAGCAACCAGCTTTGACTCTTTCTGGCAGAAATGCACACTCCAGGGAAATATGTCTTTCCAGTGGGAATATAATTACCCCTCCACCACCTCCCCTCCCCATCCAACCCATCATCATGAAGCAAAGTCTGATACAAGACATTTAATAAAACCTTAAAAAGATATTAGAGTCCACTCTCTCTAAGAAAAGCTACAGGCAATTCTAGCTCCTCTCCCGATCAATGCATAGCTTCAGGCTACAGAAAAGTGGACAAAGCATGAGAACTATGCCTTGAAGCTGCAGTTTGAAGGACAAGACAAATGGGTCTCACATAAATGAGAACGGATTTCAGGAGAAATCATCTACACCCCAGTGAATTGAGAGCCTGCATAGAGCTGCCTCTATTAAGCATTAAGATGAAAAAATACTGTCTGTATTATGCAATTATATTATTTTTTAAAAAGCAGGAGAAAGAAATAAACCAAAGATTAAGAAAAAAAGATATAGAATCCAATGTTGGAACAAATATATCTCAAAGAAAAGAAGGAGATTCTCTATAATGGCTTCTCTATAAAACAACTCAAGGAAAATGTGAACTCTGTAAAATAAGAACTCAAAGATAAGATGAAATACAAAGCAATGACAGGAAAAGAGAGAACTATAATTCCAAGTAAACAGAGTAAAGATCAAAAGACTATTGACCATAACTAATAAATTCTGTTTCTTATATAAACCCTTACACAGAGACAAAAGAGATCCGTGCGCTGGTCTCTGCTCTTTAGAGGAACGGGGATGTTACAAAGACCATGAAAATAAACTTGTTAAAGAACTCACGGACATCTCCAGTGTTCTGTGCTGGCACAGCAAAACCCATAACCCTAAACTCTGCCCTCATAATTAACACCTCTCAGGCCCCAGGGAATTGTTTCTTTAAAGGCATTGAAGAACGCCAAAGGGTGTGAGATTTGTGCGCCTCTGCCAACATCAGAGGTGGACACTGCTCAGGAAGATGAGAAGGATTTGAGCTGATGAGTCTAGAAAGATACTAGACCAATTCATTAACCTGTCAAATACTTAGTCTCAGATAGCATGACTCCAAGAGATTCTTGCCTAACAAAGTATCATTTCCCGTAGGCCGAGCATTCATGCTCTCATTTCATTTTGTGTCTAATTTGTTAGTTTTGAAGATACTAAAAAATTAGAGCATTATTCACAACCATTATGTATGGTATCCAAGGAGCATTTTACAATATAACAACTCATATTACATATTATTCTTAAATGGGTACATATGTACAGACAAGACATAACATATGTGAAGCACAATTCCCATTCTTTACATTGGTAACTATGTGGATAATGAACATTAAAACTACAAATAGTTTTTCAATATAAAAACATTTACTATTATTGTATTAAATTTTTAAAATATCGAATACAATCTCAGCTTTAAATGATTTCGATTTTGTTCATTGCAATTATTTTGTTGTTTAATAAATTTCAGTGCTCGCTTCGGCAGCACATATACTAAAATTGGAACAATACAGAGAAGATTAGCATGGCCACTATGCAAGGATGACATGCAAATTCATGAAGCATTCCATATTTTTAATATAAAAAAAGAAATTTCAGTGTTCTAGGAGAAAAATGTAAAAATCATTAAAACAATTTAAATTTTTTACATTTATTTTGTTTTTAATAAAAATTACTCAAATTTTGTTCAGTTCTTATTCATTTATTTATTTTTGAGATAGGGTCTGGCTCTGTTGCCCAGCCTAGAGTGCAGTGATGTCATCGTAGCTCACTGCAACCTCAAACTCCTAGGCTCAAGCGATCCTCCTGCCTCAGCCTCCGGAGTAGCTGGCACTACATGGACACATGAACACAACTGGCTAATTTTTCTATTTTTTGTAGAGATGTGTTCTTGCTCTTACTCAAGCTGGTCTTGAACTCCTGGCCTCAAGCAATCCTTCTACCTCAGCCTCCCAAAGTGCTAGGATTACAGGTTTGAGCCACCATGTCCAGCCCAATTTTTATTTTTTAATCCTTTTGATATTTCATATCTTCAGAAGACAAATTATGTGAAACTCTTCATTATACTAACATAATTGGTGATTTTGCTGAAACGAAAGAAAAATTAATTTTATGGAATAGACAAAAATGTATGAACTATGAAAATTTGTCATCTAAACATCACTGGCCCGTGAACACAACACCCAAATGTGCCCAATTATAATCATATACAACATCTTTAATATTTTGCCAAATTTCAGTCTGTAAAAAGCATGGCTTTTACGCATATTTTCTGTTTTGTTAGTATGAAAGTATATTTGTCAAGGAAGGAGGATAGAATATATTTTTTAATTTAATATCCTATTAGTTTGATTTATAACTTCAAAATATTTAGATATATGCATAGTGAGCCTCCCTTTGTTCTCTTGCTCTTATTCCTAAATGTATCAGAGGCAGGACTGCTAATCAATCAGGAACAGAATTGAAATAGAAAAAAAATTATTTATTCCCAAGGAGGAAAGGCTTGAGATGAACAAAGTGAATGCAAGAGAATTTTTTAAAATTCATTTAAAAAGAATGAATAGATATGGAAAATAAAAGTGATCCAACATATGGATAATTGTCTTTGAAGTAGAAATTCAACAAAGGAATGGAAAAATTATCAAAAAATACAGGGAGAACATTCTTAAAATGAAGAAAAATAGAATCTACAGATTGAAATTTCTCTTTTAAGTAAGATTTGTACAGAATGAAACACATAGCAGGAGAAATTGGTTATATCTTAACTTTACCTCTAATTTACCATTATATTGTCCAGTGGCAATCGTACTGTCACACACCTTTCTTACTCTACCTTACATTAGTTTCTCATTCCTACTCTCTTCTAACTTATTGTTTCTTATCTGATGACATTGGTGGAGTGGCTAATATAGTTAGCAGTACACACAAAATGAGAATAAATCAGCTCAGAATAAGTGTCTAAAGGCTTTTGCTGTGGCATAAGGGATCAGGGTTGGTTAGGGTTACCAATGAAACTCTGAGGCATTCTTTCAGTTTCAGGGCTATTTTCTTAAACTCTGAAATTACCAGAAATCTGATTTCTATATAAGGGAAGAGAAAGGAAATAGCAGGGAGAACCCCTTTTGCTCCTCTCGAGTTCCCATCTTAGCACACACATGAGAAGGAACTTTTATCAAGACTTTCACCTCCTGGTGAAGTGCTAAGGAGGAGCATCCCCTTTTTCTCACCCTTTACTTTTAATCTAACTATTTCATTATAACAAATGTGAGTTTCTTGTAGACAGAATATAATTAGGTCATGCTTTCTTTCTTTTCCTTTTTTTAATCCATTCCAACAATCTCTGTCTTTTAATCAGTGTATTGAGACCAAAGATTGGCTAACCATTGCCCATGCACCACATCCAGCCCACCACCGGTTTTTGAAACATAAGAATATGTTATAGAGATTGGATGTGGCTCACAAAGCCAAAATATTTACTACATGAATTTTTTAAAGAGTTTATCTACCCCCAGTTTAGACCGTTTGCACTTAATGTAATTATTGATATGTTTGGATTTAGGCCTACTATTTTATTTTTTGCTTTCAGTTTGTTACCTCTGTTTTTTTTGTTTTTCTATTTCTCCTTTTGAGTTATTTGAACATTTTTTTAGTATTGCATTTTATCTATTATGTGTTTTGATTATATCTCTTTGTGTATGTTTATGAGTTGTTCTAGGGATTACGATAGACATTTAACTTTTCTAAATCTACTTAGAATCAATATTCTACCACTTCAAGTGCAATGTGGAAACCTCACTACCATATAGGTCTCTTTATCCTTGCACTTTTATTTTGTAGTTGTTACATATTACATCTATAAACATTGAAAACTCCATCAGATGCTGCTAAAATTTTTGCTTTGCATCATTACGTATACTTTAATGAACTAAAAAAGAGAATATTCTATTATATTTACCTAGATATTTACCAGAAATGGTTGTTCTTCCTTCATTCCTTATGTTCCAAGTTTCTTTTTGGTATCATTTCTCTTCTATGTGGTGAATTTCCTTTAGCAATTTTTTTTATGTAAGTCTATTAACAACAAATTAATTGTCTTAGTTTTCCTTAACTCAAGAATTTCTTTATTTCAGCTTCATTACTGAATGATATTTTTGCTGAGCATAAAATTCAGCATTGACAGTTCGGGCTAGGGGAACACCACAGGTTAAAAAAATGGTAAACTCAACATCACTTCAGTGGCACTTTGAATTTTTGTCTTCTTCAGTGATCTGCCTGCAACTACTTATTTTTAAGAGTCCTCAAATAGCTACTCTGTGCATTCTGTCCAGTTTTTATAGCTACATTCAGGTGGAAAGACAGAATGCGGTGTCTTACCCACAACCAGAAAGAATACTTTTCTCACCCTTTAATACTCTACAGTTAGGGAGAGTCATAATTTGATTAGTAGAAGCTGATATCCCCCGTTAGTGTTTACTAGTAAGGGATCAGCACACTAAAGGTCACATCCAGGCATGTTCTAACTCTTTTGTTCTCTCTTTGACCTGCTTGCACCAGAGACTATGAGCCCTTGACCTTTCTGTTACCACTTGGTAACTATACCCAGGACAGACCCAGGGCTTCTTCTGCAGGCAGCTCTGGCCATCTTCTATCTCTTCTCTCCTGATGACATCCAGAGTATAAGAGGCCACCTGCAGTTCTCACAGATAGTGGGTAAGTCAGAGTCTGCTGTGTTTATCCAGCTCTGTTCACAGAAGGTTCCTAGGTCTACAGGTGGAGAGAGTAGGAGGGCCCCACTTTGGCCCCATGTCCAAGTATATTCTCTAATGCAACTGTGTCAGAAAGTCCTGAACCCTGGGGATCCTTTGTCTCCTGCCTGATCCATTAATTAGTTGATACTTTGTTGGTTTATTAGATTATTTTAATTGGCTATTAGATTCCCATACCTAGTCTCTCTGTCCATGAGACTTCTGTATCAGTTAGGATAAGAGACAGAAACTCTATTCTATTAATAGCTGGGTTAAGCAAAATTATTTTATTGGCTTACGTAAATAAAAATGCCAGTCGGGCTCAGCTAGAACCAGGAGCTCACACGAGACATTTCTCTTATCTCTTAGCTCTGCTTTTCTCCAAAATGGTGTTAGTCTTAGGCCACATGATAGCCCCAGGGGCTCATGGTTCAAATCATCCTATATGTAGACATCACAATAAAATAAGACTACCTCTTTCCCAGTAGTTTCTCCAAAACCCTAGAATTGAAGCTCATTGACTGTGATTGGGTGACATATCCATGCTTGTTGCCTGGGGAGAGATGAGCCCACCCAAACCACAAGGACTGAGGATGAAGAGTGGCTCCCTATGGAAAACTAGGGTGCTGAGACCAAAAGAAAGGGAATGCTTTGGAAAGCAAAATAACAGGTGTCACATCCAAGGAAAAATGGGTGTTATCCAACCTACAGTTAGAACTGACATTTATTGTGCTCCTACCATATGCCAGGCACTGTGCTAAGCACTTTACATATGTTACTGCATTCAGTACTGACAATAATAATAATACATGAAAAGTTACTGGACATCATTAGGCTTCAGGGAAATGTACATTAAAATCTCAATGAGCCGGGTGCAGTGGCTTACACATGTCATCCCAGCACTTTGGGAGGCTGAACTGAGAGGACAGCTTGAGACCAGCCTGGGCAATATGGTAAGACCCTGTCTTTACAAAAAATAAAAAAATTAGTTGGTCACGGTGGCACATACCTGTAGTCCCAGCTACTCTGGGGGCTGAGGCAGGAGGATCACTTGAGCCCAGGAGTTGGAGGTTCCAGTGAGCTATGACTATAAGTCATAGTCACTACCCTATAAGTCACTACACTCCAGCCTGGATGTCAGAGCAAGACCTTGTCTCTAAAAAAAAAAAAAGTCACAATAAGATGTCATTCCATAAGGACTGAAAATACCAAAATTTGGCAAGGATGTGGAACAAGTGAAACTCTCATCTATTCCTAGTAAGAAAAAAGGATGTGATCACTTTAGAAAAACAATTTGGCAGTGTCTATAATGTAAACTACACTTTCCACAAGATTCAGCAATTTGACACAGATATTTTTCCCAAGAGGGATAAAAACATATGTCCACACAAGGTCTTATGCATAATATGCATAATAGCCCAAATCTACACACAAACCAAATGGCCATCAATAGAATAGATAACCACATTGTGGTATGGTCATACAATGGGATACTACAAAACAATAAAAAGAACTAATTACTGATACAACAGCATGGGTGAATCTCACAGATATTGTATTGAAATCAGACACAAAGCAGAAATAAGTTAGACACAAGGCAATGCTTATTGTAGGGTTCCATTTATATGAAGTTCAAGAACACATAAATAGTTCATTGTGGCCTCTTGGGGTGGTGGTTGATTGTCTGGAAAACTGGAAAGGGCACAAAGGAACTTCCTGGAGCAATGGAAATATTCTAGCTCTTTTTTGTGGGTGTATACAACTGCTAAATGTCATCAAATTGAACACATAAACTCTGTGAATTTTATTATGTGCAAATTATACCTCAATTTAAAAAAATTATAAAGGAGTAACATTAAAGTTTGTGTCACAGTTTATTTAACCATTCCTCTAATATTAGACATTAGTTTTTCCTACTTTTTCACAATCACAAATACCAGGGCCCAGCCCAGTGGCTCACGCCTGTAATCCTAGCACTCTGGGAGGTTGAGGCAGGAAGATAGCTCGAGGTCAGGAGTTCCAGATCAGCCTGAGCAAGAGTGAGGCCCCATCTCTACCAAAAATAGAAAAATTAGCCGGGAATGGTGGCCTGTGCCTGTAGTCCCAGCTACTTGGGAGGCTGAGGCAGAATAGCTTGAGCCCAGGAGTCTGAGGTTGCTGTGAGCTAGGCTGACGCCATGGCACTCTAGCCCAGGTGACAGAGGGAGACCCCATCTCAAAAAAAAAAAAAAAAAAAAAAAAACACCAAATACAATGAATATCTTTGTGCATATATTAGGTCGATCCATATGAAATTACCGATATTCAACATTTTGACCTATAAAAATGACAAGTTCATATAGTCCAACCTAATTGATTTTTAATATTTTGGATTATTCCCTTTGGTTAAGTTTTCTGAGTTGAGTAACTTGAGCGAAACTTAGGAACATAAAAAGCTGTTGACACTAATACATATTGCTAAATTGCTTTTCCTATAGGTTTTATAACTATATACTCCTACTAACCTTTTACAAAAGTATCTACTTATTACTTTTAAATTCTTTATATTTTGATAGTCACTTTCATATTTTCCGCATCCGTATGCATTCTCCTCTCTCTTTTCAGCCTTTGTACCTCTCTCGTGGCTTATAACACATTTTTCTTCCATCACGTATGTGTACACATATGGCTGTATAGGAAAACAACTTCTGGAGGACAAGAACAATTTTATTTGAGTTTTTGTTTGGGTGGGTTTTTTTCCTTTTTTTTTTTTTGGTATCGCCTAGCCCGGTGCTTACGCATTTCATTCATTCATCCAACGAACATCGTCTGTGTTCACACAGGAGACCAGTAACTGTGATTGGTGCACTAGGCATTCAAAAAGTTAACTGAACTAAATGCCAGTTTCAATACACAAGCAGGTCTCATTTTAACATCCATGCCCCACGTTTTAAGTTCTCAGATTACAACTTCCTCATGTCTGTGTTGCTCTGGAAACAAAAACTGAAAAGTTTAGCCTTTAAACGTATTGGCTATGCAAGCGCCGGTCCCTCGGCCCTGTTAATAATTCCTTAAAATGCACCCAAAGCCACACTTTGGGGGACTTAGGACAGGGATAATTAATCAGTAAAATCCAGGGTCTCCTGATGGTCAGGGACTTTTCACAGGCCTCTGAAAGGCGCCGGGGTAATTAACTCCTTTTTAAGGACAGCAGTGTAACGCATATGCAAATAGTGGCAGCAACAAGCCCGTTCCAGTTCCCGAGGCTCCTCCCGGTCCTCGCCGTCGCCTAGCAGCCAGGCGGGGCGCGCGCGCGTGGCAGGGACTCGGCGGGAGCGAGCCCTCCCCGGCGGCGCCGAGACAAGCAAGCCCCGCCCGGCGCCGCGGCCCCACGCGCGCGCCCGCCAGCCCCGTCCCGCCCATGGCAGGAAAGGGCGGGACCGCGCTGCCGCCCACGCTCGCTCCCGCCGTCGGACTCGGGCCGGCGGCGCGCGCGAGCGCCATGAGCGTGCGCCCGGCCCAGTGACCGGCTCGGGGATGGACTGTGGCTCGGTCGCAGGCGCGAAGCCAAAGCGCCCGCCGGGCCGCCGGCGGCTCCTGTTCTTCCTGCCCGTGGGCCGCTACAGAAGCCCGGGCGGCCGTGGAGCCTCGGCCCGCCGCGCTCTCTCCGCGCTCTCCGTCGGCCTGGGGGCGCTACGCCCCCGCGCCCCGGCGGTGCGCGGCGGCGCGTCACGTGCCTCCCCGCTGCTCCTCCTCCTGCTCGTGCCCTCCCCGCGACTAGCTACCGCCGCCCCGCGCCGGCCGCCCCGGGACTGGGAGCGCCCCCGCCCTGGGCCCGCCGCCCCGCTGGCCGGGCGCAGCGGCGCGTGGAGGTGCCAGCCGGGCCTCGTCCCGGGCGTCGCCGGCGCCCTTCACCTCTGCCACGGCCCGGCGGCCGCCCTCGCTTCCTGCAGGAGAGGTGAGGACCGGGCGGGGGAGGCGGGGGCTCGCCCCTTGGGGCCGGGACGGCGGGGCCGGGACGGCGGGGCCGGCGGGGCCGGCGGGCGGCATGGCAGCGCAGAGGGCAGGCCCGGCGACCGGCAGGGCGAGTCAGCCGAGGTCAACCGCGTCTTCCCGGCGCCTGTGGCGAAAGTGTGGGCCCGCCTTTTGGGGCCGCGGTGGCAGGGCTTCGTCAGCCTGTTAGAGACGAATTCCTGCGAATCCTAGGCACAGGGTTCCTGGAGCAAAAATCTAACGGCGGCGGGGTGGTGCACGCCCGTGTTCTGTGTCTGGCGCTGGGCGTCACCTGTTAGCGACGCGGGTGAAGGGGTGATAGAGGGTGTGCAGGACGGCTGCAGCTTTGAGGAGCGAAGCTCTGGGAAATGAAGGGAGTGTGTTACAATTTGATTGCAAACTCTTAACAGATTCATTAATTCATTCCTGGAGCACTGGCGCCTACCCTGTGCCTGGCACTTTTCTAGGTGTGTGGGGTATATTGATCAACAAGATCTTTTCCCTCTGGAGCTGAATTCTAGCAGAGGAAACGCAATAAATGTGTGTGTGTGTATAATTTATGTATATATAATTTATATGCATATGTAATTTTTATATATGCATAATTTGAATAAATGCTATAGGAAAAATAGAGGGGGGAAGGGTTGAGAAGCGGAGTGGGCCTCCACTTGTGAATTTAAATAGTGATGAGAATTGGTTTCACTAAGAAGGTAGCGTTTAACTCAGTATAGTCAAGTCATGCATTCCTTGAGGACAGTTGCTTACTGAGAAATGTGTCATTAGGCGATGTCTTCTTTTGTGAACATCAGAGTGTACTTACACAAACCTGGATGGTATAGCCTGCCTAGTCTGTGTGGTATATATATATAGCCTGTTGCTCCTAGGCTACAAACCTGGATAGCATGTTACTGTACTGAATACTGTAGGCAGTTGTAACACAATGATAAGTATTTGTGTATCTAACACATTGACCGCCACACCAGAAAAAAATTTTTTTCCTTGGGGCCACGGTGTTTAATTATGAAAATAGAATAAAAACTTTGAAAACAAAACAATCCTTTCTCATTTAATGAAAAACAAAATTTATTGACTTCTATTCATTTAATCCACGTTTTTAGAATTAATTTGTCAGTATTAATTGTAACAATAAGAACTACAAGATGTAGGATTTTCACAAACCAACTGCAGGGTTTTGCTTCATGAGGCCCCAGGCTCAAAACTAGGGTGAGTTAAATACAACTCACATGGCAGTTAATGTGCTAAACATACCTAAACATAGAACAGCTAAGGTAAAAATATCTATTTCTGAACTCATGAGACCACCGTTGTGTATGCTGTCTGGCCAGTTTGTTTGGTAACCAAGATACTCAGTACAGCTACTTAAGGAAGTTACAAATATGAAATTTTTATTTGGTTTCCTCATCTGTCCAAGACAAACTTTGGGCCTCTATTGTAATTGTGGGTTTTTAATATCCTTTTTATATGCCGAAGGTCCCCCAAAAGGAGAATCGTACGTTACATGTTAACATAGCTCAGTTGACTTGTTTCGGGAATTTGCTGCATCCTCGGGTATTGCCCTTGACAGAAGGCAAGATAGCATTTCCTTCCCACAGCAGGCGTTGGAGTGCCAAGTGGAAAGTGTCCAGCCCTTTTCTCTACTTTTCAGAAGGCAGTATTCCTTTGAAATAAGCTTGCTATTTCTGGTTCCAATCGTTTTGGAAAAACATCTGTAGTGTCCAAGTTTGCATTAGCTCTTGCTTAGGAAAGTAATTATGTGATTTGTTTTGTTTTGTATATGTGTGAGTGTGGGTAGGGGTGAAGAGGTGGTTTGTTTTAAATCAACAGTCCCCAACCTTTTTGGCATGAGGGACCGGTTTCATGGAAGACAATTTTTCCACGGATTTTGGGGGTGATGGTTTTGGGATGATTCAAGCACATTACATTTATTACATTTGCATCTGCTCCCCAGCACCGGCATCACCGCCTCAGCTCCACCTCAGATCATCACGCATTAGATGCTCATAAGGAGCACACAACCTAGATCCCTGGTATGCACAGTTGATAGTAGGATTCTCCTTCCTATGAGAATCTAATGCCATGGCTGATCTGACAGGAGGTGGAGCTCAGGCAGTGATGTGAACTATTGGGAGCAGCTGTAAATACAGATGAAGCTTTTCCCACTCCCTGCCACTCACCTCCTGTTGTGTGGCCTGGTTCCTAACAGGCCCCAGACCAGTACTAGTCCGCAGCCCGGGGCTTGGGGACCACAGTTTTAAACTACATAAGTGGTTATTTTGTTACTAGAAACAAGGAATTTGGGACCCTGTCACTCTTTACAAGCCATTCCAGACTCAGATGTTTTCAAGCCCCCTGACCCATGGACAGTCCAGCAGAGTTCTAAGATGGGTGAGGTGGTCTTAGAGGACCCCTTGAAAAATGCTTTCACTCATTCATTCATTCACTCACCACTGTTTCTTGAGCTGGGTCTGTTCTGTGTTCGGCAGACATTCTGGGTCTCTTATGCAGGCCAGTTTTAGTTCCAGAACTGGAAATAAATGGTGAAAAAAGAGGTACCAGATTTAAGTGAGCTCATTTATGTGAAAAGGAAAGAACAAAGGTGAAGAGCAGAAAGGAGTTGGTATCAAATTTTTCTTCTAGGCAGTCTCATAATCTAGATCTTAGAAGTCATTACAGTTCAACTTTTAAAAAAATTATTCCTAGCCTGCTGTATGTCAGGTCCTCTACTAGATTCTAAAGATAAAAAATGAATAAGGCTGGCTTCTGTTGGGCAGCTTGGACAAACAGATGATACAGAAGAGGAAATAATGTAGTAAGTGCTAAGACTGAGCTGAGAACACAGGTAAGGGAGCAATAAAGACTGTTCCCTTCTGTGGGTGGAGGTAGCAGAGAGAACCATAAAGTATAACAAAATGCCATGCCTGGAATACAATGTGTACTTAGGAAATTGTCACATTAAATGAAGAGAGATAAAAAAGAATGCTTACAATTTCACAGTTGGGAAGGGGAGCAAGGCATGCTTAAGACATGCAAGTGCAAGAAATAGAATAGCTTAGGTGTTCAGAAAGAAAGCTTAGAGGATAATGTGGGCTAAAATAGCAAGAGCTTTGTATGCCTGATCAAGGATCTTATACTGCAGGCCAGTGGTTCTTTGAATCTAACGGCCCATTTTTACCATCAAACACATATGCATACAAACACACAAGTCATTACATTTTATATTCTGTCAGTCTGCAAACAGTGCTTGATATAAATATGGACTATTGCATCTCTTGCACTTATCTTAATACTTACCATGACCACAACTATCTTCTTCTTCCCAAGCTTTGAGCAGGTTGGGAATGAATGTTATAGGCTGCAGTGAAGCATCAGATCTTTAGGGTCCAGTCCATATCACATTTTTGCTTATTTGTGATTTTCTTTTCAAGTGTTTAGGGGCCAGGTGCAATGGCTTGCACCCGTAATCCTAGCATTTTGGGAGGCCAGGGTAGGAGGATCACTTAAGGTCGGGAGTTCAAGACCAACCTGAGCAACATAGTGAGACCCCATCTCTACAAAAAAATAGAAAACTTAGCCAGGCATGGTGTTGTGTGCCTGCGGTCCCAGCTACTTGGGAGACTGAGGCAAGAGGATCACTTGAGCCTAGGAGTTTGAGGTTACAGTGAGCTATGACCGTAGTGAGCTATGTCACCACTGCACTCTAGCCTCAACAACAGAGTGAGACCTGTCTCAAAAAATAAATAAATAAATAAATAAAGTGTTTGGGGTGAAAGATTGAGAGTGGTAGCTGATTAGCTGAAACATCTTTCTGGTCATTCAGGAGGCCTGCTGAGAAAGCCTTTGATCTATGAATTAATAGATGGCTCTTCTCTCTCCTACCATTCTTCAACATGTGACCTTAGACTGGTGCCAGTTCGTGGCAAATTTAGAAAAGTAATGACAAATGTGTAGCAAGATGTTCATATAGCCAAGTTTATTAAATTTGAATGAAGTTTCTTTAGATTGCCCAACCTTTTTTTCTTCTTTTTGGTGTCAAATGTCTTTTTTAGTATGATGGTAATATTGAATAATAAATAGCTATGTTTAAGTATCTTTTCTTGATAAAACTAAAAGCTGTCACCCCAAATATTGTTCCAGTTTTTAAAAAAACTCTTTTAGTAGTTCATGAAATCCAAAAGCTAGGCATACCGTATACTGTACTATCTCCCTCAAATGAGTGCCTTGAAACAAGAATTTTACAGAATGGGTTGAATCTGTGGTTAAATGCACAAAAATTCATGGAAAAGGTAATGTAAAGATTGTTAGAACACATCTCTCAAAAGATAGGCTTTTACAAAGGCATCACAAGAAAAGAATACTGTAGGCCAGTATCTCAACAAAATCCTAGCAAATCAAAGCCAGCAACATATAAAAAGTATTATGTACCATGAGAAAGTGGGATTTATCCCAGGAATGTCAAGTTCATTTAACATCTGAAAATCAATTCTTATAATATACCATATTAATAGAAGAAAGGTCAGAACCCACGTGTTCATCTCAACAAATTGAGAGCAACTGTCAAAATTCAACACCCCTTCGTGATTTAAAAAAAATAAATGTAGACGTAGAAGAGAACTTAACCTGATAAAGAGCATCTATGAAAACTCACAGCTAACAGCATATTTAGTGGAAAAAGACTGGATGGATTCTTTCCCAAGAGCAGGAACAAGAAAAGGATGACTATTCTTGCTGTTCTATCCAACATTGTATTGAAAGTCCTACCCAGAGCAGTTAGGCAAGAAAATGAAATAAAAATCATCTAGATTAGAAAGAAAGAAATGAAACTATCATTCTCAGGTGATTTGACCTGTATGTAGAAAATCTTAAAAAATCCCAGAGATAAACCCTCACATTTGTATGTTGGTTTTCAACAAGGGTGACAAGACAATTCAGTGGAGGAGACGGTGCATCTGGACATCCACATGTAGATGAATGAAGCTGAACCCACTACCACACACCATATACAAAAATTAACTTAAGATGGCTCAAAGACCTAAATATAAGACCTAACACTGTAGGCTGGGTGTGGTGGCTAACACCTGTAATCCTAGCACTCTGGGAAGGCCAGGTGGGAGGATCTTTGAGCTCAGGAGTTTGAGACCAGCCTGAGCAAGAGCAAGACTCCGTCTGTACTAAAAATAGAAAGAAATTAGCTGTTAGAAAATTTCTCTTTGTTTTCTTATTTTAAAATAATATATATATATACATACACACACACACACACACACATATATATATATATAAAGCTAACACTGTAAAACTCTTAGCAGAAAACATGAGTGTAAATCTTCGTGTACTTGAATTAGCCAGTGGTTTCTTACATATGCTATCAAAAGAATGAGTAACAAAAAAACCGATCAATTGGACTTCATCAAAATTAAACTTTGGTGCTTCAAAGGACACTATCACAAACTGAAAAGACAGACCACAGAATGGGAGAAAATACTTCAAATCATAATCTGATAAGGAACTCGTGTCTAGAATAGGTGAAGAATTCTTACAGCTCAGTAATAAAAAAGCCCAGTTAAAAATGGGCAAAAGCACTTAATTTTGTGCTACTGTAACAGAATACCACAGGTTTGTAATTTATAAAGAAGTTTATTTCTTACAGTTCTGGAGGCTGGAAAATCCAAGATCAAGGGACCTGCTTCTAGCCAGAGACTTCTTGCTGCATTATCCCATGGCAGAAGGAGAAAGGACATGTTGGGGGAGGGGAGGCAGTGAACTCTTTCTTTTAATAGAAATCTCACTCCCTGAATAACTAATGCACTCCCAAGATAACAGCCTGAATCTATTCACAAGGGTAAAGCCCTCATGACCTAATCACCTCCTTAAGGTCCCACCTCTCAGTACTGTTGCATTGGGGATTAAGTTTCTAACACATGAATTTGGGGGGACACATCCAACCATAGCAGACTTGAGTAGACATTTCTCCAAAGAAGGTATACAAATTGCCAATAAGCCCATGAAAGAATGCTCAAAATCATTAGGCATCAAGGAAATGCTAATCAAAACCACAATGAGATACCACTTCACACCCACTCGGATAATTATAATTTTTTAAAAGCCCAGATAATCACAAATGTTGACAAGGACATGGAGAAATTGGAACCTTCATACACTGCTAGTGGGAATGTAAAATGGTGTAGCTGCTTTGGAAAACAATCTGGCAGTTCCTGAAACAATTAAACATAGAGTTACCATATGATCTGGCAATCTCACTCCTACGTATATATTCAAGAGAATTGAAAACATTGTGTCTAGTGTTGTATGAAAGGAGAGAAGGTTAGCATTCCCTTTGACAAGGATGGAAGAGGCTCTCAGGCCTGCACAACGATTTAAAAAAAAAACACACACATTATGTATATACAATTATTCATAATAGCTAAGAAATAGAAACAGCCCAACTGTACTTCAACTGATAAATGGATAAACAAAGTTGGTATAGCTATACAATGGAGTATTATTCAGAAATATAAAGTGCTGACGCAGCTACAACATGGATGACCCTTGAAAACATTGTGCTAAGTGACAGAAACCAGTCACAAAAAACCACGTATTGTATAATTCCATATATATGAAATCTCCAGAGTAGGCAAACGGTAGAGACAGAAAATAGATTAGTGATTGCCTTGGGTGTGGGTGAGGGGTTTGGGGAAGGGCTGGGGGAATTGGAAGGTGATAGCTAATGGGTACAGTTTGTTTTGGGGGTGATGGAAAATGTCCTAAGTTTGATTGTGGAATGGTTGTACAACTCTAAACATACCAAAAACAAATGAATTGTACAATGTGTGAATTCTTTCTGAATGAAGCTGTTACAAAATACCAGATAGGCTTTTGGGCTTTGCCTTATTTCCTCATGGTGCCAAGTTGCTTTGGTTTAGCATTGTCTGTTTTGAACTCTTCTTTCCGTCCTAGAGCTAAGCTTGTCTGCCGGGTACCTGCAGCTGGAGCGCAAAAGGAGAGATTTCACCTCTTCCGGGAGCAGGAAGCTGTACTTTGACACCCATGCCTTAGTGTGCTTGCTTGAAGACAATGGTAATCGTCTCTTGTTGGTCACTCAGTACCTTAGAAAACTGTGAACTATGACTTCTCTTATGGTTTCATTTGATTTCTCATATTTCTCTTTGACTTTTAAGGCAATGTTTTGGTCAGTCTGCATTTTTTAAGCCCTCATTATTTAAGGATACTTTTGCTTATCGTTACAGTGGAGACTTGACTTACACTCTGTCCAAGTGAAGTGTATTTTTATAACATCACCATGGAAGTTGTAGGTAAAAATTTAGACACAAATCAGCAAAGCTAAGGAATGATTCCTATGACAACTGTGTCTGAAGCACAGAAGTGATGGTTTTATTACTGTGCATCTTGTGCGCTTTTTAAAATCTTGTGAAATTGAAATGTTGCTCAGTGGCAATTCTTGATAATTTCAACATGCTGTGTTCTTTTTCTTTTTACTAATCAGGCTAACATTCTCCCTTATTGCTGTTGAGTTAATTAACATAAAAGATTGCTCCGGTATATGTGTCATTCATTCAAAGTACACTTAGAATGTAGGGAACATTCTCACACGTAACCATATTTAGACAAATACACCAATTATAATTCTCTATTCTATGACAGATTCTCAAAATCAGAATTTCAAATTAGTGTAGATTATGCTTTTGGAATAAATGTACCTGTCTTTTTACTTCACTGTGTATTTGTCCAGTTGTACATGTTCATATCAGAAAAGCTACCCTCTGTAGGTGTGCCTTATATGCCTAAGACAAAGCGATGGAATGAATTATTCAGTGCTTCTGTGGGGAGTCAGAGCTCTGGGTTCAAGCCTAACTCTGCCAACTTCTAGTCGTGTAGCTTAGGAAACCCTTTCCCCTTCTCAGTTTCTATTTGCTCATCTGTAGCATGGGTATAAAAAGAATCCCAAAGATGCTTTTGAATGTTAAATGAAACGTGCATGAGTGTACTTTGGAAAAACAGTCGAATGCTGTGTAATAGTTTTCTTGTCAAACCTGAAAAACTAGGTCTTTTTCACCAAAACTTCTTTCAGTTCAGAGTTTAAAAGAGAAAAATAGAAGTGAGGTGGGGGGCATGTAAAGTTGTCTTGATGAGCAAAAGTCTTCCTATTTTTCTTGATTTCAAACCTTGACCCATGGGTGAGTGCATCTTCCAAGACCTGGGATGTGAGGACCACACCAGAGTACACTGGGAAGGGGCTACTCACCCCGATGTGGATGAATGATGGGTGTCTGAGATGACCGGCTTAGCATGAGGCCAGGAAGGACTGTTCCACCCTTTCTTTATCCAGAGCTATGTCTCTTGATGAACAAAACTGCCTACATCTCTGTAATTTCACTAACCCTGGTCGTATCCAATTCTCTCGTTTCTGTAAAAAAATTTTTTGTATTTCGTAACTCAGCAGGGTTTCAGGCTTCTACTTTTTCTTATCTCTCCTCTCACAGGTGGTTATAAGTTCTCTTTCAGTCTCTGTTTTTCTTCTTATAATTGCCAAACGTAATTATGTTTAACCATGAACTCTTCTTAAAAAAGTTTTAAATTTGTAAAAGATGTATATTTTCAAAAAATTGGAAGATAGAAAAGAAAAAAGAAAACAAACAAAAAAAAAACTCAGAGGCCCAATACCCAGAGCTAAACAATATTAACATGTTGGTGGATGAACTTTTGGGGTTTTTTTCTAGATGTGTGTGGTACCTATGTTGAAAAATTCAAGCATTTTTAATGAAGCGATGGGAGTAGGTCTTTGGAGGTTATTTTCTTCTCCTTTAAATCTTTGTTTTTTTGTTAATTATAGCCCCATGCTTCATCTTATCGAAACAAATTGTATTAATTACCACTTTATTTAAAAAAATGCACTATTAAGTGCAAGAATCAATAGATTCTTCTGAAGTTCTTATAGATGGAAGCATTTAATAGAATTACTTTCCAAGCACTCAGTTTTAAGCATTTTATTAGAATTTCATATGTGAAATATGAGTTACCTATCCAAAGTTATTAAAAACAGTAATATGGCTGAGTTGAATCTCTAACTTCAATTCATCATCATTTATCGAGTATCAAAGTTCATATTTTTTCCAGTTTGGCCCTCCCACACTAGTTACTGAAGAGAATTGGGGAGGAAAGTGAAAACTTATTTTATCTTTCAACGTTACGTAAGTTAACTAACAGATTATTATTTATCTTTATATAGTCAATGATTTGACTGATTTATGCTGGATATAAAACAATTGAGCTCTCCTTAAGTAAATCATTTTTTAATTACATATGTATTTTAAAATTAAAGAAATATTGCCCACTATAGAAAATGTATACAACAAAGAAATATAAAGAAGAAAATAAAAATTATTGTGAATCTTTGTTAAATTACAAAAACAATAATTGCATCTATAATTTTTTTTTTTATTCGAGACAGAGTCTCACTCTGTTGCCCAGGCTAGAGTGCCGTGGTATCAACCTACCTCACAGCAACCTCAAACTCCTGAACTCAGGCGATCCTTCTGCCTCAGCCTCCCGAGTAGCTGGGACTACAGGCATGTGCCACCATGCCCGGCTAATTTTTTCTATATATTTTTAGTTGTCCAACCAATTTCTTTCTATTTTTAGTAGAGACGGGGTCTCGCTCTTGCTCAGGCTGGTCTCAAACTCCTGAGCTCAAACGATCCTCCCGCCTCAGCCTCCCAGAGTGCTAGGATTACAGGAGTGAGCCACCGTGCCTGGCCTTGTGTCTATAATTTTGATTCTTGCTTTTTTTCACTTAACATTGAGCTGCAGACGTTCCCTGTGTCATTAAACATTCTCTGAAAATGTGCTTTTTGATACCTGGGCCCAACCAGCTCATTTTATATGGGAAAACAGGCTCGCATGTCTCATACTTGCTCAGAGTGACAGACACATCATGGCCTGTGGCTCCAGTCTCCTCACCCTCCTCCTACCGCACTGCTTTCTCCTGCATCTGCATTCAGACACTCATGTGAATGTGTAAGTTTGCTGTGGAGTTTTGGGGTTCTTCCAAGTATGTTTGATTTTGTTTGTGTGTTTGCTTAGGGTTTACTACTCAACAAGCAGAAATCATTGTATCTGCATTGGTCAAGATCATGGAGGCCAACATGGATGTCGTCTACAAAGACATGGTCACCAAGATGCAGCAGGTTAGCTTTGGTGGTTTGGCAAATTAGAAACCTAAAGGTGGGAGATTGTTTTGTAGTAATGTATTAATGTAATTTTTTGGATAATATTTGGTTGAAAAGTTAATAGTAATTTTAGCCATAATTGAGAGGCAAAAGATTATTGTGGCATAAAAAATACTTATTCAAAGCTATTTAGTCAACTATTTTAGGATCATTATGCTTAAAAGCTCACCATGCTTGAAAATGGACTATTCCAAACATCTTTTAAAAAATGGAGATATGGCCAGAATTATAGTATTAATATTATAGCATCATGTTTTTGAGTCCTCAGACTGCCACCCTTTTATTAATAACTGTGGTTCACTTGATGGTGACACCAGATGTGTTTTTATTCTTTTCCTTTTCTCATTTAGGAAGAGAGGATGACCTTACTGAACCTTTCCTCTTGTCCACATCCCTCCGGTTTCTCCTTAAGATGATGCAAGGTAGAGAAGATAGGAGGTGGGCTTCCCGGGATAGACTAGAGTATATGTTTTGTTTTTCCTTTCCTAGGAGATCACTCTTCAGCAAATAATGTCTCAAATCGCTAATGTGAAAAAGGATATGATTATTTTGGAGAAGAGTGAATTTTCAGCCCTCAGAGCAGAAAATGAGGTAAAACTACAGAGCTACTCACACTTACAAACTTCGTTCTAGTTAGCCATTGAGATATAACATACACACACAAAAGAGCTCGCGTAAGTGTACATCTTGGCATGTTTTGACTAAGTGTACGCATCTGGTCAGATCGGGAAGTAGAATGTTGCCACTGCCCCAGAAGTCCTGCTCATAACCCTGTCGCCTGTCGCCTCCCGCACAGGAAGCCCTGTCCTGGCTGACAGCCCGTTGACTAGTTTTGCCTGTTCCAGAACTCCATTTGATGGAATCGTGCAGTGTGTCTTGTAGCAATAGATGATTTTTTTTCATTGTCTATAGTAGTATATGAATATACCACATCCTGTTGTGTTGTATATTAGGATTGTTTCCAGTTTTTATGAACAAGTTCTGCTGCAAAATATCCATTTCATTTAAGTGAGGAATATGGGATCAGAATTTAAATAAGGACACTCTACATGTGCCATCTTCCTTTTATTTTCAGTCCTATTTAAAGTCCCATAAGGGAAGGCCATTTATTGCCTGTTGATCTTAGCCTCATAAGAAACCTTCTAACAAAAAGGTAAAATTTGAAACTTTCCAAGTTGTGCTTAAAATCAGTTATTTGAGAGCAAAATTCATTAAAAGAAAAATCGAAGGAAGCAGTCAAAAAAGCAGGATCACTCTTCAGTGACCTTGCAAATGCGTATGTTAAAATGTGTATGTTAAAAACAATTAATCATGTTACTAATTGTATATAATCTTCAAAATGAATTAAAACTGATTGCACGACACACACATGTATTATACTACCACTATTGTAGTCAGGTTGTATTGAATGAGGAAAGAACTTGAACTTGTGCATAAATACATGTTGTGATATTAGTTGATCACCAAGTTTTACATTGTTCTTTTAACTTTCTAAACATATTCTTGTTTTTTTTTTAATGTGTTTTTAGAAAATAAAACTCGAACTACACCAGTTAAAACAACAAGTAATGGTAAGGTTCTTTTTCCTGTTTGCTGACTTGTTTGTGATTATATAAACTTATTAATATAATGTCAGAAATATGTTTTTAAAAATTTAATTGTATGTGAAATGTTTGTGTATGCCTCAAAAGTACACATTGGAAGATTCAGCCAAGAAGCCAATGAATGAATTACTAATGTCTGTAACTAAATTCATTAAGAAAATTATGTTTTAGGAGTGATTAAGTAATTTTTTGAGTCAAAATTTTTCTGAAGTAGTCACATGGAAGGAACTGTTAGATTCTCTTAAAAGAAACCATCTTTAGGCCAGGCACTGTGGCTCATGCCTGTAATCCTAGCAGTCTAGGAGGCCTAGGCGGGAGGATCACTTGAGATCAGAAATTCAAGATCAGCCTGAGCAAGAGCAAGACCCTGTCTCTATTTAAAAAGTTAAAAAAAAAAAAAAAAAGTCATCTTTAGAGAAGTGATGTGATTTTTAAATGCTTACTGCAGCAGTTGTTTTTTTTAGTGGAAGGTACATTGATGTTGAAGAAAAGATTTTTGATGAATATCGGAGAAAAGGCTTTGTTGAAACTAGAATTTACTATTTTGCTTCTTTGAGTTCATCTTTGTTTTCCAAAGTTGTCTAAGGAACAGCTTTATTCATAACTTCCACAAGGAGATTACATGGGGATCTTGAGGTTAAAAGCAACAATAACCCACTCTAGACTGGTTTAAGTGTAAAAAGGGATTATTTGTATATGTAAGTGGGAAGTCCTAAGACAGGGCTGACCAGAGACCTCCGGTGTGCGTAGGCCCTTCTCTGGGCGCCTTTGGCTGTGCTCCTCCCTGGCCGGCTCGCTAGAGTAGAGGCCACAGAGGCGGGATCTCTGGCTTCACGGCCCGCAGAGGGTTTGCATTTCTGACTTTGGATTTCTCTCTCTCTCTGTTGTTTGCCTTCCTACTAGGATGAAGTGGTCAAAGTCCGAACAGATACCAAGTTAGACTTCAATCTAGAAAAGAGCAGAGTAAAAGAACTGGTATGTTCCTTTTTTAAAAATAGATGATGTATTAATTTCTTTTCAGGATGGAATGCTCCATTAATCAAGTTTATATACAAGTCACAGCTCTTGTTAAATATTTACCTGTTTATGAGTGTCAGACAGTTTTTCTTTGATTATATTTTGGATTAGGGCTTAAATGTGATACTTTCAAAAGTAACATTAAAATCTTGGTCAAATTGAGTTTGAATTTTTTGTTTCTGAAACTGGATTGTATGTTATTTAATACATAGACGTTAAGAAAAAAATTATACTCAATCTTGGTCTATTTAATACTGATTTAAATCTCCACAGGCCCTAGTCTTACAAGAGTTGATTATCTTAGACTTGAATAATATGAAATTATTAATATTAAGTAATATGAAATTCTACACTGAAATTCAAGATTGAAACATATTTAGGCTGGGCATGGCGGCTCACGCCTGTAATTCTAGCACTCTGGAAGGCTAAGGCAGGAGGATTGCTTGAGGTCAAGAGTTTGAGACCAGCCTCAGCAAGAGTGAGACCCTGTCTCTACTAAAAATAGAAAGAAATTAGCTAGACAACTAAAAATAGAATAAATTAGCCAGGTGTGGTGGCACACACCTGTAGTCCCAGCTACTTGGGAGGCTGAGGCAGGAGGATTGCTTGAGCCCAGGAGTTTGAGGTTGCTATGAGCTATGATGGCGCCATGGCACTCTAGCCCGGGCAACAGAGTGAGACTCTGTCTCAAAAAAAAAAAAGAAAACACATATTTATATATTGTCTTTTAAATGCAACGAGAAGTTGAATGTTTTAATAAAAACATGGGTTGCATTGCCTCTAATGATTTTTAACCTTGTGTGGATGTTTATTTGTCTTCTTGCTCAGAGCTTATTCAGATTTGGTGACATTAGCTAGATACGTTTTTTATTCTTAACTTGAGAAATAGGGCAGACAGAGCATTTTTCACTAACGCAAAACTGAATACACATACAGAAAATAAGTACTCACAACTGTTCACTGTCTTCTCATTTTTCACAATTTGTTTTCAGTTAAAATGTGCTATAATAGTAAGGGTAATATTGAAACGCAAACAAGTAACTTAATGGTGTTTTGGAACTGCCACTGGATTTCAAGAATTAAGTTGAGCTTTGTTATACACAGATAGTATTAAATCAGATTAAATCACCTAGTATTACTAAAATATTTAATGACCACGAGCATATTACTTTTGGTCACCTTTTTACCTTGTAAGTTGTATACTTAGGAAAAACTCTGAATTCCCCTGATTTAGGAAGATAACTATGCCTATAGCTGACCAAGCTGGGAAGAAATACATTTAGAAGATGGGAAAATACAGGACATGAGCATAGTGAGTTTATGTGATTTACTAACCTAGCTGAGGAGTTGTTCTTGGGAAGCCTAAATGTAGATTACTCTGAAGCACAGAGTGATAGTATATTACACTGCCAGTGTGTGTGTATTAATAACGTGCATTGATGAAGATGAGTTATTTGATCCTTTCATTCTCTTGGTAAAGTTATAATAAAATTAAAAGTTCAATTATCTGTGGTGATATTTACAGCCAGTTTCAAAAGAAGTATGGCGGCCAGACACGGTGGCTCATGCCTATAATCCTAGCACTCTGGGAGGCTGAGGCAGGAGGGTCGCTTGAGCTCAGGAGTTCAAGACCAGCCTGAGCAAGAGTGAGACCCTGTCTTTACTAAAAATAGAAAAATCAGCCGGGTGTTGTGGCACGTGCCTGTAGTCCCAGGCACACAGGAGGCTGAGGCAGGAGGATCGCTTGAGCCTAGGAGTTTGAGGTTGCTGTGAGCTAGGCTGATGCCACTGCACTCCAGCTGGGGAAACAGAATGAGACTGCCTCAAAAAAAAAAAAAAGGAGTATGGCATGTAAACTGTTTTGTAGTGTAGGGAGATGGAGCCACATAGATGTTATTTTTAAAATCACAGCAATGTCAAGATTCAGGCTTAGTTCTCTTGGGGATGAATCAATGTCGAGGTAATAAAGACTAGAGTTTAAAGGGGTTGAAAATCCAGTTCCGCGCTGCCCTCTAGTGGTGATTGTTGCATAGTGCCCTCCTGGTCTGAAACTCTTGACATTTAAAGAGCATTGTTCTTTGGTTTTGTGACTAGTCCTTAGTTTGGGGTTTTGTTTTTGTTTTTGTTTTTCTTTTTTTACTTTTAAGAAATGTTGTTTTTATACTTTATCTCCATGTTAGTACCAGGAGAACATTTTATAGCTAGAAAGTATCTAGATACTTTCATAAACTTTTTCCCCTGTTACAGTCTTAACTTCGGTCTTAAAATTCTTCATTTAAATTGCAGGCTGGTCTGATGGTAGTGGATTATCAGAATTTATTAATATTAGTGTCACTAAAGTTGGTATACAGCCCCACACACACACACTGCTAAATTTGGCTAAATAATTAAATTGCAGATTGTCATTTGCTCAGTTAAATCCTAATGCCCAGCTGGGCAGAGAGGCTCACACCTATAATCCCAGCACTTTGGGGGGACGGAGTCCGGAGGATCACTTGAGGCCAGGTGTACAAGACAAGCCTGGGCAACATAACAAGACCCTGTCTCCACAAATAATAAATTAGTCGGGCATCATGGTGTGCGTCTGCAGTTCTAGCTACTGTGGAGGCTAAGGCTAGGGGCTTGCTGGAGCCCAGGAGTTGGAGGCTGCAGTGAGCTATGATCATGCCACTGCACTCCAGCCTGGGCTACAGAGTGAGATCCTGTCTCTAAAAATACATATATGTGTGTATATCCTAATGCCCACTACTAAAGAGATATGTCTGATTTTAATCTTAGTGCCAACAAAACTGCACTAAATCTTTTCACTGACATTAATAGCCAAGGCAAGATATTTTAATTCTGTGTAGAATCAGTTCCTTTAGCAACACTGGATTGCGACTATGCCCGAGTAGTTTTTTTTTAATTATTAAAACCGACGTAATGATTTAGTGTATTTTTTGTATGTATGTATTTAGTTGTGTTTTATAATCACAACACAATGTCTTTGTCACAGAATAATATACCTTGCAGCTATTTCTTCCCCAACTTTGTATCTTTCTTTTGTCTAAGCCTCGAGTAGTGACCTGTTTTGCTTGTAGTTATGATAGGATAGCTCCTAAATTGAGTTGGATCTCCACCATTTTTAGCCCTTTCAAAGCTAAAAAAGCATCTGACTCAGTATTCCTCTAAATTGCCCCCAGGGAATGTTATTATGTCATCATAGTGGGAGAGACCTCGGTACCTACAGCACAGTGAAGAGATAAACAGTAGAGAGGTGACAGATGACAGAAGGCAAGCCAGATATTGGCTGAATAAGTGAGTATAAATAAGAAACCTCAAATAACAGATATGCAGAAAGAGGCAGGTAGGCTGCTCCATCCCATAGGTGATTTTCTGGTGTTACGTAGTCTGGGATTTACTAAGACCAGAATATTGAAGGCAGCAGAGGCAGAGAGGGAGCAGTAGATCAGGGTCTGACCTGTGTTACATGTTTGTTTCAGTATTCAATGAACGAAAGGAAGCTGCTGGAATTAAGAACAGAAATAATGGCGTTGGTAAGAAATGAGACTTCAACTTTTCCTTGTCATTTTATTCATTTTTGCTTCATCCCATGTATAGTTATTCATAATGATGCATTAAAGGAAGGTGTATGCAGGTTTAGTGTCATGGGATTTTTCTTAATTGTGCTGAAATATACACAACATAAAAATTACCATCGTAACCGTTTTTAAGCATGTAGTTCAGTGCATTCACGGTTTTCGGCAACCATCACCACTATCCATCACAGAACACTTTCTGTTTTGCAAAATCGAATCTCTATATTTCTTAAACACTAACTCTTCCCCCGGCCCCTGGCAACTACTGTTCTACTTTCTATCTATATGAGTTTGGTTATTGCAGATACTGCAATAGAATCCTACAGTGTTTGTCTTTTTGTGGCTGGCTTATTTCGCTAAGCATAATGTCTTCAGGGTTCATCCATGTTACTGCAAATGACAAGATTTCCTTCCTTCTTAAGACCAAATACTATTCCGTTGTGTGTATATACCACATTTTATTTATTCGTCTGTCAGTGGGCACTTGGGTGGCTTCCACCTTCTGGCTTTTGTGACTAATGCCGCTATGAACGTGAGCGTGCAAGGATCTGCTGGGGCCCCTGCTTTCAGTTTTTGGGGCGTATACCAAGAAGTGGAGCGGCATAGGATTTTTTTTTGCCCTTAGCAATATACTAGATTATCTTAATGAAGATAATTTGTTATGTGACTGAAAGACAATAAAATAAAAGATTTAAAATTTCTTAATGAAAGTTTATTTTTCTTAATGAACATTTTATTTAAAAAGTTTAAATCTCAGTAGTTGAAGAATAGTAAGGAATGGAGATGTCTTATTATATTTTTAATTTATGGCATGCATTACTACTTCTTTTCCATACTGTTAGCTGAGACCTCTGAAACCCACGAGAGGCTTCCATGAGAGAATTTTGGAATACTGGGATATTCCTCTGGAATACTGTTCTACTCATCCAGGCTTTCATTTCCTTATTCTTTGCCTGAATTGGTAGCCGTACGGAACTACTTAGTTGCTTTATGAGTTTTAGTGAAGCATTCCCGGTGCTTTTATGCACCAATACAGTTATATAGCCCCTTTATAACGTCATCCAAACTCATTGCTTTTTATGGGTTAATTATGTGTCTCCTTTTACTGTCTTATATTTGGAGAAGGACACAAATTGGTCGTTGGTAGCCAAGCCCCATATTAATGAAATGCTTGCTGTTCAAACTGTGAAAGAAAAAAGCTTTTTAAAAATGTGACTAGAAATAGTTATCAAGACATGCACTGCTGCTTTTAGATTACCTAAGGCTCCATTCATTTCTCGAGAGCGTTTTCGAGTTTACTGTACACCTTTCACTAAGAGGGGTTTAGAATGATGAGACATAGTCTCTGGCATTGAGAACAGACTGGCTTCATAATGCTCTGTCATTTGTAGAGCGCCATATAGCTTAGAAAAGCTTTTTCACATCAATCATCGCATTAGATTCTCTAAATAGCCTGTGTGAAGGCAAGGCCAATGGTATTTTTTTTTTCCTTTTTTCAAACAGAAGGAAACCGAGGCCTCTAGGGAGGTTACGGATAGCATGAGGATAGTAGAACTAAGACTGAAGGCCAGCCCTCCTTAGTCCTAGCCAGGTTTCCCTGTGGCTGCATCCTGTCGGGAGGTTCTTGAGGTGGAGAGCAGAGGGCCGGGTACCCACAGTGGTCTAATGCTGTGACTCTGTTTTAAAAGCATGCCCAGCAAGATCGGGCCCTCACCCAAACAGACAGGAAGATAGAAACTGAGGTTGCTGGCCTCAAAACCATGCTCGAGTCGCACAAGCTTGATAATATTAAATATTTAGCAGGTAAGCTGTTTTATATGTAAGTATTTAAAACAATCTCAAAATGAATCAAATTTATAAAATAAAGTCAATGACAGATACTGCATTTCATTGATTCTAACACTTTTTTTCATATTTTAACATCTCTGAAATTGGAATGCATCTTATAGTTTCCCTGTAGATGGAGTATCTTACTTTAATTGGCTTTTTTCTTTCTTAGTAGTAAATAAAATAAGGATGTAACTTTACAATTGATAGGATCTTAAATTTTATAAGACACTATAATTGAACTATAGTTATTTGGGATTTGAGTGAAATTCAAGATAGAATATTTTATGGATAAAATGAAAGATGTTAAAGTTCTGATCTTTATCCTTGAATTGGTGACACTCCTTTTAAAGAGTTATTTTTGCTTTTGCAATTTTTAAGCCAAAAGAGGGAATGAAGATTCTTGTATCCTCTCCCCACCAAATTAGCCATTATTTCAAGTCAAATTTAACATTTTGGATTAATCAAATATTGTAAAGTTACAGCAGTATTTAACAGTTAAATTTTGCTCTTTACATTAAAGTATGTGTCCCTGTATAGTACATGTACATATACTCTGTGACCATAGATCTTTTGTGATTCTAAACTTTTATTGAAAAGTTTTCTTGAATATTGGATACATTTGTACTTTGAAGATGCTGATTTCAAGGTGTGGGGGTTGGTTTCTTTCATAGGCAGGTGTTTCGTGGAATGTGATCTATCAGTGAGCATTTAGGTTTTCTTTATTTTCTGGGTGGATAGGTGCATGAGTGTCTTTGTGGGTTCTTAATAAAGAGATGTTCCCTCGAGTAACTGTTAATAGAACTAATAATACTCTCAATTGTGTTTTTCTTACAGGTTCTATATTTACGTGCCTAACAGTAGCTCTGGGATTTTATCGCCTGTGGATGTAATAAAGTATCTATTTAAAGAGATTTCTATTGTTTTGCCTTAAGAATACCAGATTATTGTCCCTTTTTTCTTGTTTCAAAATTTAACCCTGATGTTGACAGTGCACGTTATTTGTATACAAATTATGGACATACACTTCGTAAAGAAGTCAGGAATTCCGTGGTCATTCCTGTCATCGTTTCTGCTTCTTTGACTTAGTAACTGAGTGCTGGTGGGCAGCGCAGTGAAGCCTCCACTCAACTGGACGGTGAACTCGGTCCAACCTGTGGTGCATCCCAGCGGTAAACATCTGCATAATTCTCTGCCCTTTCAGATCTTTTGTCACATAGAGGATTTGGGGTTTCCATGTAAAGGGCACAATGGCTTTCGTAAGTGCTGAAGAATTACTGAAACTAAACCAGGAGCACCAGATTCTCTTCATCCAGTGTGACCCAGTTCTTAACTTCAGTTAGTCCCAGTATCGTTGCCACTGTAGTTGGTTATTATGTCAGCAAGACAGACGGACTTCCACACCTGAAGGAGGTCTTTTTTTCTTTGATTTCCATTGTCTTCCTAAGTTATTTTTATGGTTATTTTTAATGTGCCTTCAGCTAGAAAATTTTCCTGCCCACTGAAGCAATGCAATTGTAATGAGGTCTGTCGTTTACCTGTGGAGTGCCAGATTTACCCTCGTCCCTCCCTCTTTTCCATCTTCCTTTCCCTGATGATTTGAGGACTAAAGTAATACTCCGCTTGTGGCAGTAACTACCTAGAAAACTTGCTGATTCTCAGCATGGAATCCTACTTCAGTGTGGGACAGAGTCTGCTTCCTTCCAGTCTTCATCTGCTTTTTATACAAGGAAGGCACTCAGCTTTCCCTCTGTAGGATATCTAGGTAGCCTCTAGATTGTGTGTATACTTTTTATAAATGAAACTGATGTCATTAATGAATATGCCTTTGCCTATGACCAGCTCAAATTGCAGGCTTTCAGAATTAGAGAACTGCCATGCCAGGCAACATCCTAATCTAGATCGATTTATGTTGTTGTTAAAGACATTCTCATACCTACCTTACACCTATATTTAAAAACAAATCTTAGATACAACGTGTTATTTTGGAGAAGCACATTCTCATCATATTTAAATGACTGGCATGGTAGTTCATGCCTGTAATCCCAGCACTTTAGGAGGCTTTGGGAGGATTGATTGAGGTCAGGAGTTCAAGACCAGCCTGGGCAGCACAGCAAGACCCTGTCTCTAAAAATAAAGATAAAAAAATTAGCTGGGTATGGTGGCGCACGCCTATAGTACCGGCTACTCAGGAGGCTGAGGCAGGAGGATGACTGGAGCCCAGGATTTCGAGGCTGCAGTGAGCTATGATCAGGCCACTGCACTGCAGCCTGAGTGACAGAGTGAGACTGTAAATAAATAGATAAATAACTGGCATGTGGGCAGGCAAAAGTAAGCATTTTAGAAGTAGCAACATTGATAGAAACTTTTCTGTCTTTCTCCACATAAACACACATGCAGAGTCTGGCAATACCACATGAAGATCTCTTGATCAGATTGGTAGAATAAATTCCCCATGGTCACTCTTCCAACCACATTGGTAAAAATAAAGTTACCTTTTGTCCATTGAGAGTCATTCTAAATTTTGGAAAGTGTAAGTCATTGCGTTTTTGGAAAACTTTTGCATTAGCGATAGTTTCAAAGTGAAATACCAGTCTTTTTCAAGTAGATCAAAAATTGTCTTAACTGCTTAGTAAAATATTCTATTGATATATTTCCCCTTTCAGAAAGTAGCCCCCAGAATGCACATCTAGCAGTTATCTTGAGTATGGAAGGTCTAGGTGAATGGCATCCCATGAAGGCTGCATTTGGAACTGTCGGTGTAACTTTGGCTAGGCAGAGCTTGGGGAAAGAGCAGGGAGCCCAGATACCCTTGTCAGATCATACCCCCAAAATAAAGACTCCCCAGGAGGAAAAATATCTGCATGCAATTATGTTTCAAAGTAAATGCTAACCTCATACAGATTAAAAACACTAAAGTGCCCTTATATTCTAATGAAGTATTTTTTAAATAACATACAGCAGGGTGACATCTGCTAAAGGTATTCCCACTTGTCATTCCTCCTGCTGATAGCAGGTGCATCATCCTGTCCCTAATTCAGGCCTTTGATTTTGCTGTAGCGTTCTTTGCAGTACAGAACAGCTTTTTTTGGCCTTGGCAACAATGAACTCCTTTTGATGGTGTGAGCATGCCATGACTAGACACGGTGTTGAGATTTCCTGCGCTACCCTGGCTCGTAGGGATTCAGAGCACCCTAGGAAATCAGGCATTAGCTCTGGGAAGGCGGAAGATGCCCCACAAACTTCCAGCTAGCAACCTACATCCAGCATGTGGGGAAATGAACCACAGCTGGACCCTGCATCTGTGCCCCTCTAGGCCTGGGGGCGGGCGGGGAGCGTCCAGTACCTGAAGCAGAACCTCAGTGGACACAATGTATTTCCCTCCCGTGCACAAACCACTCTCCGTTCTTGGTGGGTTTCTCTGCTCTCTGCCTCATTCTCTCCCTCCCTGCGCTTTATTTATCCTTGTTGAAAGAGCCTGAACTCCAATTCCACTCCTTTCCTGCTCCGTTAATGAGCAAAACCTGTTTGTATAGTTCTTCACTGGAAACACGAGTTTCGATTTCTGTGTTTTTTTAATACAGATTATCCGTGCGTCTGTATCGGTTTTGTTCTCTCGGCTGGTTTTCTAGCTTAATGTCTAGCAAAACTAACTCTGAATGTACTCATTTTTTCCCTTGAGTATGCCAAGCACCTCACTTGAAAGGCTTGACTCAAACCAGAAGTCTTGCTGGAATCTGTATCTGAACACTTGAAAAACAAAAATCCTGAGCTGCCGCAAACACGTCTCTGTGTGCCTGGGTCGTCTTTGTCTCAGATTCCACGCTGCGTTTCCCTTTGTAGTCGTATGTAGAGACATAATCTTCCCTCCTGTTTCTAGTCTCCTTCCCAGCCTCTCTGCCTGCCATTACCCATGTCAGTGTTGGCAAGCATTTCTCCTCCCTACCCTGGGATTCCGTGTTCTAAGAATTTTGCATCATTCTGAGCAGATACGTAAACAGAACTGTAGAACTCATGTCTGGAAAACTTTATCATATTTGTGCCCTTTTTGGCACTAAAGCAAAAACATGTTAACCAGAAATAATTTATTCTTTATGTATATAAAATGTTTAAGAATGTTTAGCCTTTCATTGGAATGTTATTTGGAAAATATCTTTCTACAGATTTACACTTACGTTCCTTTGATTATAACCCAAATGATTTCTTAACTCTTTGATTACTTAAGCAAATATTCAATTACATTTTGTTGTCTAATAGAATGGGTATAATATTTTTATCTAAAATAAAATATTTAATTCTATGTGACTAATACGCTTTTCTAATCATTCAAAGTGAATACGAAAAACTAGAATAACTTCTTCTTAGGACAACTTTTTCAACTGTTAATTTCATCCAATCGTATAATAACACTGGTGAATTACAAGTAAGTCTAATACTTGAAAATTTGGATATACATAGAAAATAAATTTGAATGTGATTATTTGATTTACAAAATATTGGTCATTCGAAAGCCTTTGGCATGCTCGTGTAAAATAAGTACACGTTTGAGGGCAAATTATGAGGTTCAGACACAAGTTTTTATAAACAGTTATGAAGATTCAGGTTGCAAGTGATGGAAATCCAAATCAGACCACCTTGAGCAAAAAAGAATTTCCTTTTACAGCTTATATAACCAAAGTTCAGAAAGGACAAAACTCAAATGCCATCGTCCGAATTCACCTCTCTGCACTTGGTACCTCTGCTTTCTGTCTAGAGGACATGATCCTCCCAGACCTACTTCCACGGGCACAGAGAGCCTGTCTGTCTGCACAGCTTAGTGACTGGCGAGCTCTGCGTTGACAAAGCTTGGGAAGGAAGTGTTAATATCTAAAGCAAGCGTCTGAGGTAGCAGCCACCAGAAGGGTCCTGAGAGGGTCGCATACTTCACCTGCCCTGAGGGCCTGTGGAGCAAATTTCCCACTCTGAAAAATTGAGGTCTTCTTGAGTCACCCTGTGCAGACTGATCTTCAGTGTAATGAAAGTCTGCCCAAGCGGAAAGCAAAGGAACACCCTGGAGAAGTGGGTAAGGGAAACAAAGGTAGCCTGGAAATGAATTTCAGGTACATTTCATTTTCTCCAACCGGATACCTTGTACCAAAGTTAGAGGATCAAATACACTAGACTTGAGGTCAAGCAGCCAGGTTTCTATAGGCAGACAGCAGACGAGGTAGACAAAGGCCCTGAATGATTTGCAGACTCAACCTCAACTTTCAAAAACGGAAGCGTGTTAGACTTTAGTCATCCGTCCGCGTCTACCCTAGGTCGCCATTTCACATCAGTGGTGTATGAATGGACTAAAAACCTTTTCTTTGCCTTGGCTCTTTGGTTTCTTTAAAAATAAGAGAAACAGCTTTTTCCTAGAAACAGCTTTCTCTCTGGCATTGCAGAGCGGAGCTTCATCAGTCATGGGGGGTTAGGGTTAGGGTTAGGGTGGTCATAGCTCCACCTTAATTCTGCAGTTTCCATAGGAGGTTCTTGCCAAAGAGCCAGAGGATCGTGCACTGTGGGACACTGGAGAGGGACTGTGGTGGCCACAGTCAACCACCAAGGTCTAAGCCTTGGCATCTTTAGCTTAAATAGAGATCAGCAGATATAGATAATAAACATCTTTTACATATCACAAATACACAGGCCACATGCGGTGGCTCACACCTGTAATCCTAGCACTCGGAGAGGCTGAGGTGGGAGGATTGCTTGAGCTCAGGAGTTCGAGACCAGCCTGAGCAAGAGCGAGAACCCCTGTCTCTACCAAAAATAGAAAAATTAGCTGGTTTGGTGGCATGTGCCTGTAGTCCCAGCTACACAGGAGGCTGAAGAAGGAAGATCCCTTGAGCCCAGGAGTGTGAGGTTGCTGTGAGCTACAACGATGCCACTGTACTGCAGCCTGGGTGACAAAGCGAGACTCTGTCTCAAAAAAAATATGTAGATAGATAACTATTTTTAGGCCAACCTTTTCAGGAAGACTAGTTGAAATATGCAGACATTTTATAAAGTCCTAACTTTTCCTCTCAGTTTAAACTAATTCTTTACTTTTTGTATATACTCTGTGTTTTGGTAAACCCTAATCAGTTGTTCATGATTCTGAAGCTTCAAGTCAGCTTACTATTAAAGCCAGGAACTGCACTCACAGTTTCAGCTTAGTGTGTCATTTCTGCAGTTAATGTCTTTCCGTGGAGGTTTTTACAATACTTCCCTACCAGCCACCTCAGGCTCCCCAACACCCATTCTCCCAGGAGAAGGGGCACAGCTGCTTAATTGCATCTTGTCCCTTACAGCACAAAAGTCAGTGTCTTTTCCTAACACAGGAGTATTTTTTTAATATTTCTCTTTTACACTCGTATAGTACTTTGTGGTTTGCATGAACCTCGCAACATACCGAGGGGAGCTGTAAGAGGCAGTGCCTCTCTCCAACCCCAGGAATTGCAGTCTGTGCAAACTTCAGCAGTTAAAACTTTGTGAGGAATAAATAGAAGCCTGGGGGAATCAAGATATTCAGTGAAGGCCAGGCGCGGTGGCTCAAGCCTGTAATCCTAGCACTCTGGGAGGCCGAGGCAGGCGGATTGTTCTGAGCTCAGGAGTTCGAAACCAGCCTGAGCAAGAGCGAGACCCCCGTCTCTACCAAAAATAGAAAGAAATTAATTGGACAGCTAAAAATATATATATAGAAAAAAAAAATTAGCCGGGCATGGTGGCACATGCCTGTAGTCCCAGCTACTCGGGAGGCTGAGGCAGGAGGATCGCTTGAGCCCAGGAGTTTGAGGTTGCTGTGAGCTAGGCTGACGCCACGGCACTCGCCCCAGGCAAAAAGAGTGAGACTCTGTCTCAAAAAAAAAAAAAAAGATATTCAGTGAACTCATGAAAGCACTTTTAAACATATATATTTACATTTGTAACAGGTGGATGCTTCCAACTGCAGGTAAGGTAAAACAAACAGTGGTTTACACCTAATGACTTTTATTACTGAAGTCTAGAGCTAGGTGGTCCTCAGGGTTGGACTGGCAGCTCAACTGCTCCGTCAGGGAGTGGAGCCCTCTTCATCTTTGCACCCTTACCTTCTTCTATGTGTTAGCTTTCAGCTTCAGACTGGGGTTGTCTGATCACAAGAGGGCTGCCACAGCTCCAGGCATCACATCCTCACATGATAGCATCCAAAGAAAAAAGGGGGAGAAGAGCAAAGGGGACCTTTTCCTGAATCTATCACCTTTAAATAAGGCAGAAAGATCTTTTCCACTGTGTTTCCCACCACAGGAACCCCCTTGTGTCTTATAGACCAAGATTGGGTCACACAGTTTGCAAAACAATGTTTAGCTTTTCAGCTCCTCTGGTAGGAGAGGAAGAAGACTGGAAATGGTTGTTGGGTTGACATTCAATAGTGTTGGTCACAATGTTCAGAAAAATAAAACAGGCTGCACTCTAGGAGAACCACATAATTAGTGTTAAGTTGCCATCCCTTAGTGGACAGAAACATTTCAGAATGTACCTTCCTTTTATTTCCAGTGGTCTGTGTTTATTGGCTCTCCAACCAAATCTTCAATTACTTTTTTTTCTGTATTATGATTGGTTTCTTGGGTCCCACCATAGTTCTGGATTAACTTAGATGCTTGAGGGAAAAAACAAGTTGTTAGTTAATATATTCGCATACACACTTGGGAATTTCTCAGAAGTTCTCCTCAGCATGGAGTTACATATGCTCGGCTTTGCCACACTGTTTTAACCAAAGAGTAGCACAGCCCAGTTACAGCTCCCTTGCCCTTAGAAGGAGCCAGAGTAGAGTTCCGACACCTGAGTTTGCTTCGGCTGCCTCAGGCAACGTGACAAAAGCAGGTACTCATGCACTCCTCCCCTCCTGTCTTCCTGCGTCCTGCTGTCTTTTCTAGCTATCTCCTACAAGAATAACTCGGATCATATACACTCTGTCTGAAACGCACATGATTCTGGGAAAAGTGCACTAAAGTAAACCTATATTTGGTAGCATTCTTGTTTGTAAGGGAGGACTGTGGCTTAGTCAGTGGCCTTTGTGCTTATTCGGTGCTGGAGCTAGACGTCATTGTGATCTCTACTGAACAACATGTTTTTCGTGGGATGCTGCAAATTATTTATGTATCTAATTCCTTCCTCTAACCTAGGAACAGGTCTGTCTGCAGAAAATATGGCAATGATATGTTGTATGCAATTAAATCACAAGGTCAGGTACTTATTTAAAAAAAAGCTGTTGGCTGGGGGCGGTGGCTCACGCCTATAATCCTAGCACTCAGGGAGGCCGAGGAGGGAGGATCGCTTGAGCTCAGGAGTAAAAGCTCAGCCTGAGCAAGAGTGAGACCCCGTCTCTACTAAAAACAGAAAAATTAGCCGGGCATCTTGCTGTGCACCTGTAGTCTCAGCTACTTGGGAGGCTGAGGCAGGAGGATTGCTTGAGCCCAGGAGTTGGAGGTTGCTGTGAGCTAGGCTGACACCATGGCACTCTACTCAGGGCAATGGAGTAAGACTCTGTCTCAAAAAAAAAAAGCTGTTGAACCAAGCCTGGTCAGTTACTTCTTGAGTTTCTCCATTAATATTTACGTGAGTGCCTTTGCTTGGTTGTGAGCATAAGCAAGTGCTACTAGACAAACCAGTCTCCCTCTTTTCCATGGGGAAAAGTTTAAGATTGAGAAAAATCTACCTGTTAACTTTTTCTTGTGAGTTAATAAAACCATGATCATTTTGTTTTAACGGCACAATATTTTGTTATGGTTGCTAAACACCAATTTTTACAGGCAGATAATTTGGCAGCCGCTAATATGGTGAGTCAGGAACCCTGGGTGTAGCTTTCAGCCTCACCACTTGTTGTGTTCTTGGGAAATCATGTAACCTTGCCAAGCCTATGTCTTAGTTCAGGTTGCTGTTACAGAATACCGTAGACTGGGTGGCTTAAACCACAAACATTCATTTCTCACAGTTCTGGAGGCAGAGAAGTCTGAAATGAGAGGGGAGGAAGAGAGAGAGAGGGAGAGAGCCCTCGTTTCTCTTCTTATAAGGGCGCTAATCCCATCACATGGGATTCACCCCCATGACCTGATCATCTCCCAAAGGCCCCACCTCCTAGTACCATCGCCACACTGGGGAGGAGAGCTTCAACATAAGAATTTTGGGCAGACACATTTAGTCCATAGCACCTTAGTTCCCATATTTCTAAAATAACAATAATGATAATAGGAACACTTACAGAACTTTATTTACTATATTCCAGACTCAGTTCTAAAGTCTTTATAAGCTCATTTAATCTTCATCCCTATGAAGTAAGTACTATAATGATCTCTGTTTTATAGATGAGGACACCGAGGCATAGAGAGTTGAAGGAACTTGGCCAAGAGCACACAGCTGACGCATGGTGACTCCAGGGGACAGATGCTCTACATGGCTGATCACACTTGGTGAGGATCAAATGAGGTCAAATACATGAAAATGTTTCGTAAACGACAGAACTCCATTTGTGAATAGAAAACATTGTGTAGTCTGTGTTCAATAACTGGTACCATTTACTAGTAATTACTAGTAAGATTACTTGCACAACAAACGAGCAAATTGCCCTTAGTATGCTCCCTAGCAACCACTCCAGAGCACCAAGACAGGCAAATTTACCAAGAAAGATGCAGGATCCTGGCAAAAGAACATTCTCCTTTGAGCAGCTAGAGCACAGACCGCAGTAGGTATTGGAAGAATGTGGATAACCCACAGGAAATACTCGTGGGCTCTCAAGTGTTCTACCACATCGGCCCTTCACAGAGATCCTAGAGAGACTGTGAATGTTCGTATTTGCTGGGGGATCTTTACACAAAGGGGTTGATGTTGACATGGAGCCCACTGTCCAGGCCTTAGATTCATCCAAAGTTTAGGTCTTAAATAATTCCTACTATTCGATTCAGTGACCTTCTCTTGTGACATAATCACTAATGAGGATATTTCATTCTTAATCAGCCAAGTTGACCCTCTGCAACACTTCATGAAAAAAATAAAACAAATCTCAGCAGCTTTTCAAAAGTTTCCCAGAAAGCTTGGCTACCCAAATCCTGCCCAGGCCCTGGCGAGCATTTGGATCTCATCCAAGTCTGTTTGTCTACTCAGCTTTCCATGGGGGCTGTGGAAACCATGCGTCCCTCGCTCTTCTCAAGCAAAGCAGGAGTTCAGATCTCAAAAAGGCGGGAGGAAGAATGGGAACATTTACCAGGCAACCCCTTGTGCATTAAAAATGTAATATATTTTTGCCTATTCTTGTGGTTTGTGTGTGTGTGTGTGTGTGTGTGTGTGTGTGTGTGACATACATCACCAGAATAGGCAAATCCATGGAGAGAGAAAGTAGATTAATGGTTGCCGAGGGCTGGGGGCCTGTGGGAAGAGTGGAGAGTGACTGCTAATAGTTCAGGGTTTGTTTTTGGGGTAAGGAAACTGTTCTAAAATGGATTAGGATGACAGTTGCACAGCTCAGTGAGTATACTATTAATAAAAATCACTCCATTGTACATTTTAAGTGGGCAAATTGTATGTCCAATTATATCCCAATAAAGTTGACATAAAAAACAACTTCGGAAGGCAAATAATTTCTTTAAAAACAAAAAAAAAGAGCAACTACCGAAAGGAACCTCAGAAATCATCTGTCCATTCTCCACCTTCAATATCAGGATGAAGAACCGAAGCCAGACGATGTGCTGGGCTGTGGGACCCCACAGCTTGACCCAGCCTGAGGTCGCGATGCCCCGACTCCCTGTTCCCCCCCCCACGTGACTCCTGACCAGTCTCCCTTAGAAGACGATTCTGAGGAGTCTCCTTTGGCTGCTGTTAAATCGTAAATTACTTTTTATTAGGGTTCAGTGATAACCCATGAAACAATCTAGTCGCCATCCCTATAACGTTTTATTGTTACTGAAAATTTGGCATTTGTCCCGAGGCTACATCAGAAGAACAAAGACAAGTGGTTTGAGGAGAAGAAAAGAGGAATTTATTCATTTGCCAGCAAATGAGGTTGGCAGACTCCCATCTCAAAGTACCAGCATCCTCTTTCTGAGCAGAAATACGGAGTTTTTAAAGGTTCTGATCAATCCAATCCCGTCTTTGGCTAAAATAATCCATGACCTCTGCCCTGTCCTGTCTTTGGCTAAGACAATCTCTCTTGATCTCTCCAGTGACCTTCACCCAGACAATTCCCTAGAGCCATCTCCTGTGGCACAAAGAACAAAAGACATTCCCCTGCGCCTCCCAACCGCTGGTCTGAGGCAGGGATGCAGGTCCTAGTTCTCCAAAAGGAGTGGGGGATGTTTTAAAGAGACATAAAACATTTTGCCATTTTTTTCAAGCCATTTCTTCTGTTACGTATCCCCCCTGTCAATATTACCCTTCCGTGCCTATGGGAGGAGGGGTGACTACTCTGTTACATTATGAAGGGCAGAGCCTGCTCCTCGTGAGTGTTGGGTTTGAAGAATTCACCCTCCCCAAACTTCCATCCAAACCTCCCATAGAGCCCACCCTTCTCC